>ML777815.1:563457-587292 GCA_009831015.1 Picea engelmannii
GCCATATGCCCAGGTGCCTAG
The DNA here is from genome assembly GCA_009831015.1 of Picea engelmannii. Classification (NCBI taxonomy): domain Eukaryota; kingdom Viridiplantae; phylum Streptophyta; class Pinopsida; order Pinales; family Pinaceae; genus Picea; species Picea engelmannii. The sequence goes on from ML777815.1 coordinate 563,479, forward strand.
GCGGTTAGGGGCTGGCACGCCCTTAACCTTCCTATGGTTTGCACCATTGGCGTGGTTGTGCTCGGTGCTGGGTTTTCACGCTTTAAAATGCGTGTGAGCCAGGTTCAATCAAGAAGGGTGCGTTTTGTAGATGCAAAGACAACAAGCTTGAAGGGGGGACTTCCAGGAGGCATAACTTCTTCATTTTTCGACCGATTGAGGTGCCGAAAGAGCCCAGACAGGGGTTTTGGAACGCTCTGAAGCCATTAGAGCAGTCGTTTTGTCAGTTTGAGCATTGTAAGACATGTTTTTGAGCATTTTTTGAGCAATTAATAATAATGATCCATTGGAAGCTCGACCAGGAGATGTAGCCCATAAGAGGGGTGAACTCCTTTATCAATTGCTGTGTTTATGTGCTTATGTTCATTGATTATGCTGCTGTCTATGTGTAATTTGCATAAGTAATCCTTTAATCTATGTGTTGCAAATTGATCCATTTGCTTTAAACACATAACATTCACTTGCAATAATTTTCCAAGTTTTCCAAGTCTTCTTCATTTTTAGATCACACACTCATACATGTCATTAACTGCATAAAATAAAATACAATGTCAATAAACTATCGAAATAATGATATATATTACATATTTAAATGTATTTACATAGAGTACACGGTATATAAACCAATGCTATTATGTAACTACCCTAGGTTGCTTGGGAGTTTCTGCAAGCCCTACTCTTGAGATGAAGAAAAAATTGTAGAGCCTCTCTTTGTTATTGTAGAAGCTTTTGATTGTTATGGAGTTGCAGCATGAAAATGGTGTAATTGTTTCTCTAGATTTTTAATTTTCTTTGCATAATTTTGCAATGTCTCTTGCAATTTCCTTTTATCTTCTGCTTTCTTTTTCAATATTTCTGCATTCTTCTTATACTTCTCGGAATGGTCCTGTTTATTCTATTCAAGTTCTTCCTTTTATGATTTTAGTTGGGATTCAACTCTATCCAATTGACCCATGAGTTTTACTACTTCATTCTCAAGTTGTTGTTCCCTCAAATATTGTTTCTCTAATGTAGCAGACAAAATTGGCATCGCCTCAATTAATTTTGTAATATGCAATTTCTGCTGCAAATCAACAATTTGGGATTTCAAGTTTTGTATCTCTATGTCACATCCCAAATGCTGTGCCTTTAGTTTATGAAAAAGTTCATTATTGAGTTCTTTAATATTTTCCTCTCTCTCAACCATCTTCAGTTTCAATGATTCCATCATTGGTGACAGGGCATAGAGATAATCCAGAGCACTACTTAATGAAAGACATTTTTGAGACATCTTCTCTTTTCTTTGTAGGGACTTTTCCAATTCAATTGAAGGCATTTGTTTTGCTGAAATACCTTGACTTATAACTTTACCCTTACCCATAACCTGAATTTTACCTTTATCTTGACCCTTGCCACCTTCTTTACTATGTGTTTCTATTTCTTTTTCAAGTTCTATAATCTTCTCTTTTGTTGGATTTCCCTTACTTTTACCTTTTCCCTTACCCATACCCTAACTTTTACGTTTATCCTGATCGTTGACACCTTCTGTACTATGCCTTTATATTTATTTTTGAAGTTCTTTAATCTTCCCTTTTGCCCTAACAATTGTGATCTGTCTATGTTTCAACTTATTACCTTATGTAACAATTTGTTTGCTCAAACTGGTCATTATTGATCTGAAAATACCAAACACGTTATGAAAACAACTTGATCAAACTCTGATATTAATTCAGCCCAAAGAACCTTAGATGTTAATTCACAACCACATCTGACCAGATTCAGGAAAATAAAGGACCAATTTGACCTATTTACAACATGTCATGTGAATGTCTTATCCATAAATTCAAAATGCCTATAAATTAACTCATATTACCAAAATGAACTTTCTTTGAGTTTTTGGCAAAAATCCCGCAAGACTTATCTTTACAAGGTTTCACAAAGAAATAAATAATACATCAACGAAAACCCACTTGAATGAAATAATCAAGAACCGAGAATTTCTATGCATCTTGCTTCCACTTCAAATTTGTACAAACGAGCTTTGTTCATATTCAAAACTCTATACAAAAACATTTGCCAATATTACATAAGTTATCTTTATAATTACATAAATGAAAAATAACCCCCTTACATAAACATGGGTTTTTTTCTATGTAGTAAGCCACTGATTTCGAACTCACACAAACAACTTCTTTCCTATACATGAAATAAATCTCTGTACAAAAAAAATGGCACAAGTCTTTGGCCTAAGAACTTGTATCTTTATGAGTTTTTGATCCTCTCCCTAACTTATACAAATGAGATTTTTATACAGATAAAGCTATGTACAAAAGGAATAACACAAGGCTTTTTGACACAAAAGCTTGTTGTTGTGTAGTGGTGAAGGTTCTCCTTTAAATAAGAGAGGTTGGGGATCGAATCCCAACCAAACTCCTTTTATTATGGGCTTCTTGTTATAATATTGTTATATGGTTTCAACCATATATTAAATATGGTATACATTTATGAAACCCAGATAAAAAGGAGCGCATGGCATAGTTTGTTGGAGTGGTGTGATTTAAACCATATAATATATTGTATTAACAAACTTTGGAATATGTGCATGTTTGTTGGGCCCTCGCATAAATCTAGGGCATTGTCTTTATGCATACATAGAACTATGGGTCGAGGGCTAAGCCCTCGACCCTTTTTGCGCCCACTTTAACCATATAACAAACTTATATAAATTATTTTCAATATAGAGGATAGGCCTCATGTGATGGCACATCTTCAATTTTTTGAACTGTTATGCTAGATGCCCGGGTTCTATTCCCTTTGGCTCCAAAAATATTTTAACAAACTTCACCCATTATTGGCCAATGGTAGGCTACCACGTGGCAGCCTTTCATTGGTTGATACTTGCCACATGTCAAATAGTAACTGATGCCACTTGTCAAATGAATATTGGTCCACTTGTCAACCTGTAGTTGAATCACGTCACCTTGTCATATTCTTCCATGTGTTTCCATGTGTCTCTATACGACCTATACGATCATGCCACGTGTCACCCTTGCAGTGGTGACACATGTCACCTTTGACCAACCATATCTTTTGCATAAAAGCTCCGTTTGAGGCAAAATTTGCGCCGTTAGAAAGCTCCCGCTGAGCTCTATACAATGAAATCATTTCCATCAACATTTGAGAAGATTAAATTTTGATCTTTTCTGGATCCCCTAGGACCTCTGTGAGCATTCTGGATCCTCCTGGACCTCTATGAGCGTTGCTTAGATCCTTCTGGATCACATCTCTCCACTGAAGGAATTTTGGTCCTCCAAAAGTATGTATTATTCATAAATAAAGTGAGAATTCTTTTCGCCTCACTTGTCTAGTATCATTCATCCTTCCTGATTGGATAACAAGCACCTGACTCATCATAACCAGAATGAAGATTAAAACAATACTATTGACCAAGTTAACCATTCCCTTAAATTCACAAACTTCGTCATTCATTGTTTTAGTAGATAACCATGCTCCGTTGACTAGTAATAAACTGAACAATAAAACTGAATATATAGATGCGAAAAAGAATGAAACATAAACATATTTTCCCTTCTTAACAGGAACAACATCAACTAAAGGACCTGTTCTGCTTTCAACCGTAGGTTGTAAATTTGGATCTTGGATACAAGCATTAACCAGCATGTGCCCTATAGTGACAATTCTCGAATTCATTTTTATCTGATGAGCTCCCACAATGAACTCAATCCCATCCTTGAAAAGATGGTACTTATTTTGTTCCCTGTAGAAAATAGCCTTCTTGTCATACAAGTATGGACTTCCCAAAACCACCCCACAACTGTCAAGTGGAACCACGTCTAACTCTACCTCATCAATGAAACTGGATGTGACTGCAAATCAAAACTTGCATTGCTTAGTTACATGTACTTGAGCATTATCACAAATCCATCCCAAAAGATACAGTCTCGAATGAAGTCTAGTTTCCAATCCCAACTTCTGAACAACTTGCTCTAAAATAAGATTCACTTGTGATCCACTATCAACAAGTGTATCAATATTTGTGTGTTATTATACAACTCGTAAATGAAACAATTCTTTTCTTTTCCTTCCATCAGGGGTTACATTAGAATTTGCAGAAGAAACTTGTGAGCCAACAATAGAAGATGTACCTTTGATGCCCATAGTTGTAATCGTAGTTTCATCCTCATAATCTGATCCACGTTCCTTCAATGTAGGTGTGGTATTCTTATTACCCTTCTTAGGCTGAGCCCACTTTGGCTTCAATTCTGGATGCAACTTCCAACAATGTTTTCATCATACCCTTTCTTCTCACAGTGAGAACATGTAGGCTTATTCTCTTCATCCTTCTTCACTGTAGTTGTCTTCTTACTCTTCCCCTTTTCCTTCGATTGTTTCTCGAATTCATGTGGCTCTCCCGACTCATCCTCAACAACATATTTTCCTTTGGTAGCTTCAATATGAGTAGCTTGTACTGACACTTCATCAATATTAGTAGGATTGAAAATTAATATAGTATGACGAAGATATGAGTGCATACCACCAATATACTTTAGAAGAGTTTTAGGAGTATCTAATGGAATTCCCAAAGATAATGCCTTCCTCTTAAATTCCTGCGTATAATCTTGAACATTTTGCACTTTTCCTTGCCTTAGATGTTTCCAAGCAATCATTGATGTTTTCATATAAGCTAATGGATAAAATTGTTTTCTTAATGCAACAATGAATTCAATCCAGGAAGAAATGATTTTACAATGTTGAATAAGATGAACTTGTGCCTTACTCTCCCACCATGTTAATGTTGTGTTGCTCATGCGAAGAGTAGCCAACTATATCTTTGCAACGTCATCCATAATCTTCTGGACCCTACAATATACCTCAATTTGTTTGATCCAATTATCCAAGTTCTCTGCATTCAACTCTCCATCATCAGTAGGCAAATCAAACTTTACATCTAGCTTTAACAAAAACAAATAACGAGAATGAGAAGAATTTTTAGAACGTGTTTTCCTCATATAAGATGATGATGATGATGATGACAATGATGACGAAGAAGGCTCTAAAGGTCCACCACCTTCACCTCCTCCTTCTGATTTTACCAAAGATTCTCCTTCTCTAGTCTTTTGAACTCTTTGTTGCAAATATTTTATTATTTCCTTCATCGATTAGAGTGTAGCTATAATTTCCTCAGAGCTCATGTGAATATCTTCTCCTTCCCTTCCTTCAAAATCCAATTATGCTTGCAAAATATCCTTTCAATTTCTGGCTTATAACTTGCAAGATCTCCTTTACCAAGGTTGAATCTGTCTCTTGTAAGCATTCAATTGCAAACACTTCTCAAAACCATGCTCTGAAACCACATGATCTAAAAATACCAAAGGAGTTCTGAAAACAACTTGATCAAAATCTAATATAATACGACCTATACATTCTGCTGCAAATCAATAGTTTGGGATTTCAAGTTTTGTGTCTCTATGTCACATCCCAAATGTTGTGCCTTTCGGTTCTGCAAAAGTTCATTATTGAGCTCTTTAATATTTTCCTCTCTCTCAAATATTTTTGTCTTTAATGATTCCATCATTGATGATGGGGCATAGAGATCATCCAAAGCACTTCTTAATGAAAGAAATTTATGAGACATCTTTTCTTTTCTTTGTAGGGACTTTTCCAAGTCAATTGAAGGCATTTGTTTTGCTGAACTACCTTGACTTATACCTTTACCCTTACCCATATCCTTAATTTTACCTTTATCTTGACCCTTGCCACCTTCTTTACTATGATTTTCTCTTTCTTTTTCAAGGCTGTAATATTCTCTTTTGTTGGATTGCCCTTACTTTTACCTTTTCCCTTACCCATACCCTAACTTTTACCTTTATCCTGATCATTGCCACCTTCTATACTATGCCTTTATATTTATTTTTGAAGTTCTTTAATCTTCCCTTTTGCACTAACAATTATGATCTGTCTTTGTTTCAACTTATTACCTTGTGTAACAATTTGTTTTCTCAAACTGGTCACTATTGATCTGAAAATACCAAACGAATTCTGAAAACAACTTGATCAAACTATGATATTAATTCAACCCAAAAATCCTTAGATATTAATTGTAATATCCCTAGGCCGAACCCAATTGTAAATGTAAATACAAATGTACTTAAGCTGGTGCGCTGTTGACATCATTTTTGTATGCACCTTTCATGGCATAGTGTGCACATGTACTGCGTAGTAAAATGATGAAGTGTGCACATTCTTGGATACCGCATGCAACAACTTAAGCGTGCACGATTTTGAGGCCAATGAGCCTTTGTGTATATGCTGTGTTTTATAGGCTGGTGAGCTAGTTATTATAAGCTAGGATGCTTATGTTTTGATTAGGTCGGAGAGCCTAGATGTTAAAGGCCAATGCGCCTATTTTTGTATATGCCTCATAATTAATATAAAATACATCATTGCGCACAGACCGACCACGATAAAAGAGTATGGGGGACTAAACTCCACTAGTTAGGGAAAGGGTGGGGCTAAAAGTTAAGGAAAATGGGCTAATCTAGGGAGCTTAAGTAAAAAAGGAATATTATATTAATATTTCTTAAATCATAAAGTATGGATAATTATTTTATCCTAAGTTCTAAAGTTGGGGACAAGTGGGCCAAAGTAGCTCCCAACATGACAAGTGTCAAGTTGGGGACATGCATACATATTGTTGGGACTTAGTTCATTTCCCATCATTCTTTCCATCTTTTTCTCCATCATTCAGTCAGCCAGTCAATCATCCATGAGTATTCACACACCCATTGAGCTATCCTTCATACCTTCATGACTATACCTGAACCTGTATCTGGATCGATATATGTTTGTGTAGCTACTTACTTGGGAGTGGGACTGAAGAAGCGGGTTGTCAGGCCCGTGGGATATTGAAGAGGCGGGTTGTCAGGCCCGTGAGAAATTTCTCTCTGGGTGAGAGAATTGTTGGGAATTGATTTCTTGAAGGTGTTAAACTACAACTATAGTGCTCTGAGACTTCTTGTTCGGCCTGTTGTTGAAGCCCAGAAAGGAAGTGGGGCAGCCGAAGGACTGTTGAGCAGAGAAGGGGCACACTTCCTAGGGTGGGACATGCATGTGGGGAATGAGGGACTGTAGGCTGTTAGTTGGGTGAGCACCTATGATAGAGTCTTTCCTATTGTCTACGAGCCATTAACCTGGTTAGGAACCCCTTTACCCGAGTGGAGTTTAGTCCTAGCTCGGGGGTGAACCACTACTGAGAGTGATGAGCAGTGTGGTCTAAGGCTGGGAGGTTCGTGGAAGGTTTGCACATAGTTGGTGATATTCTTACTAAGATAAGTGCCAATTGTGTGATAAATTTACATGCTGCATTATTATTTACGTGTTCAGTTTTATGGGTTTATCTTATGCATGGTTATAACTGTCTGTATGTTTATGGGTAGTTACTGTATATGTTGCATATCTATGTTTACTGTTATTTCAGTATGAATTCATGCTTTTACATAACGTATTTGTCTATTTACATTTTATATATGAAGATCCACAAAGGTTCTGTGTGTATATGTTTTTATTGCATGAAGTTCAAATTTTTTATGTGGCATAGCTCAGTTGAATGCTGGGTATGTTACTGTATGTTCCGCAGAGAGAGAATGAAAGAGCTTCTCTCATGTATTGTGTCTTGGCCTGGGTGGCCGGGGACGTTACAATATGGTATCAGATCTTCAGTTTTCAACACTAAGCCTGGATCGACCGAGCAAGTTGAGTTGAAGCGAAATGTCACAGAGGATTTATTTCGAAGGGGCCAAATTTCGAGTTGCAGAGCGTCCATGCTTAAAACTAACAACAATTGGGCAGAATTGGGAAAAAGCCCCAATTTTTGTTGTTCAATTCATGGGAAAATTGAGAAATTCGTCCATGTGGTGAGATATTTTTGTTCAATTCAAACCTGGAATTGGTCGAATTTGAAGTCACAGTGAAGCCATGACAATTGGAGCAAGATTAGTAATAAAATTCCCAATTCGTGAATTGATTTTGGGTATATTTGTTCCAGAAATGTCAACCCACAACAATTTGTTGTTGCAGAGGTTAAATTGATGTTATCGGGGTGAAATTGAATAAATTTCATAGTTGCAGAATGTCTAGGGTAGAAATTGGGAAAAAGTTAAGCAAAAGCCCCAAATTCTATAGTGGAATTCATGAGGAATTGATGTGCACAAAAATGAATGTGTGCAGGTGGGCACACTAAAAATGCATGATGCGCAGTAAAAAGCTTGTGATATCTAAATTTTGGCACCGCACGGAAAAATGTTAGTGTGTGGGTGTGCACACTAAATTTTGGTACTGCGCGGAAAAATGTTAGTGTGCGGGTGCGTGCACTAACTTTTGGGCGTTGCGCAGAAAAACGTTGGTGTGCGGTGTGCGCACTAAATTTAGCACTGTGCAGTGTGCACATACATAATAATGGCACATGTGGTGTGCGCAGTATTGGCACAACGCAAAGGATTTTGGTTGCTTCACTCACAATGTGGGTATATGTTGTCGCGTGACAGTTTAGTTAACGGTGCGCACAGAGTATTGGTGTGCGGTGGGGGCATACTAAGCTTTGGCATAGTGCAACACATAGAGTGAAATGCATGTGGAATATCAACATGCGATACAAAAATTGCATGCAATAGGTAATAGTTCAAGAACCAAAAGTGTGCGCAGTGGATATTGGTGTGCAACACAAAAGTAGTTCGCGTCAGTTATTAGTGCGCCAGGGAAGTGATACACAATGGTTAAAAGTGTGCAGAACATGATTTACCTTGTGGCGTTGCTGCACATGCTATATATGGGTGTACAGGTTGAAATTTGTGTGCGCAAATTCGTTTGGAGGGTGAACTACAATGGAAAACCAACGAATTTCCGCAACATTTTATACTGTTTGAACGTCACCTTTTTGCAGCGCGTTTTTGAGGGCCTTAACAACATTTTAAGCTACTCAAAAACCATGAGAATAGAGTGTGCCAAGGCACACTCTGTCTTTGCATCTCAAATAAAATATATCGGAGAGAGATTTCTAATGGTGTAAACCGTTCGTCAAACGAAGCTTTTATGAGAAAGTTACAACACAAACAATGGAGGGTAAAATTTAAGACCCAACTAGCTTCAAAGAGCCATAACTTTCTGCTCCGGAATCAGATTGAGGCACAGGAGAAGTCAATGGAAAGATATTGAACCATATAAGACAGTCCCATATCTGAATTAAATTTTTGGGCATGCTAAAAGTGTTTAATATGGAAAATAAGGTACCTGTAGCATTCCAGACCAAAAACACAAATTGGCCTAGAACTTCAACATGCTGTAAATAGCAACCAAGAATCCAGAAAAATGTGAAACTTGGAAAGAGTGTCCATAATATGTATATGAAGAAACCCATTTGAGATCCTACAAAAAATCCAATGAAGTAGGTGCAAAATTGCATAATTACAGCGCAGAGTTGCACCAAGTTAAAAAATGAACAAAAAAATTAATGGGCAAATTTCTAATAACCATAACTCTCTGCTCAAGACTCAGAATTGAGCATGGGACCAGGCGTTGGAAAGGTGTTGGAAAGTGGAATATAAATATCCGCCTAGAAAATTGATCTAGGCATTCAATTTTTTAGGAAATCAGAAGAAAGAATTCTGATATATTATTGAACCAAAATGGTTCATATTTTCATGAAATTGTTGAAACAGTTAGCTTGACAAAGTTTTGTTGGCTGCACATTTTGGAGAGTTAAAAACAAATAGATCAGATCAATATCAACATAGATTCCATAGGAATGGAAGATGCACAGGGGAATTGCAACCAGAAAGATGAGATTAGAGGGATGGATGTCCATTTGGGCATTGAAGGAACAGACTCCAATGGACATGGAGAAGGAAGGGATGAAAACATGAATATACTAGAGACCATTAAAAATTTGTAGAAGGATGTCCATAGCCATAAACATGATAATGAAAGGCTCATTAGAGCCAAGGAGCAGCAGGATGACTTCAACATGAAGTTAATGCAGAGCTTGAACATAATAGAAAATAAATTGGATAAGGAGAGTGGCTCAAGCAAATCAGGAAGTCATAGGTCTCCCGATGAGAAAAAAAGAACCAGAAGTGTTAGCAGACATCACCATCACTCCCCGAGGAATTCCCCTAAGGGATCACACAATATCTCAAGTCCATCCCCTATTAGGAAGCATAAGAGGTCTGGGGTGGATCAGCTATGAGGAGAAATGAACAAAATAAAACCTCCTACATTTGATGGTGAGCATAAGAAGGATGAAGATGCAGAGACATGGCTGTTGGGCATGAAGAAGTATTTTCAATTGCATAATTATTCATCTCATGCAAAAGGTATAATTTCCATCTATCAACTCAAGGGAAAGGCATCCATGTGGTGGGATCAACTTGTGCATGTGCAACACATTAAAGAGAAAAGTGTTACTTGGAGGGAATTCAAGAAGTATTTTGAGAAGAAATACTTGACTAAGAGATACTATGACAAGAAAATGAAAGAGTTATTTGAACTCAAGCTTGGGAGTATGACCATAGATGAATATGAGAGAAGGTTTTTAGAACTTCTGAAGTATGTCTCTTTCATCAAGGATGATACAGTTAAAATTCATAGGTATTTGAGTGGATTGCCAACATTAATCAATGAAAAAATATAGTATGATGATCCCAAAACATTGGAGGAGACCATAAGGCGATCTAAATGCCTATATGATCAACAAAAGTCAAGGCCAACTTTCCAAAAATCTTGGGAAGACAAAAAGAAATTCAAGGTGGATCAGGGGAAGAAGGGATCTAAGCCACCATTCTTCAGAAATAACCCTCAGGGACAACCAACTTCTAGAGAAATCAGAATGATTGAGACAAGAAATCAAAGGCCAAGGCAAACACCTATTCAATGTTGGGGCTGCAAAGGAGATCATATGTTCAGAGATTGTCCTCATAGAGGTGAAAAAGCGAGGACTGTTCACAATGTACAACAAGATGAAACAATGAAGGAAATGGGCAGAAATGTACCAAGGATCTATGCAGCCCTAGACAATAAGCAAGAAGAGTATTAGTCACATATGATTGAAGTGGAAGGTATGATCAACAACCAAACTATTGCTATTTTAATTGATTCAGGAGCTAGTCATAGTTATATAGATCCTAAGATGGTGGAAAGTTTGCATTTTCCAAGAAGCAAGCATGGCAAATCTTGGTTGGTGCAGCTGGCTACCGGAGCCAAAAGAAAAGTTAATGAAATGGTTAAGTCATGTCTTATGGACATGAATGGACTGAACACCGAGGCAGATTTGAACATCTTACCTTTAGGTTCTTATGACTACCTAATTGGGATGGATTGGTTGGATCAACATCATGCTATCCTAGACTATCATAACAAGGCATTTACTTGCTTGGATGAGGAAGGGAGTCTAAGGAAAGTGCAAGGAATTCCTATGGTAGTAACCATTAGAGAAATTTCAACATTGCAGTTGAAGAAATGCTATAGAAAAGGGTGTCAAATTTTTGCAGCTCATATGGAAGAGACACCTAAGGATAAGGTACCAAATTTAGAAGATTATGCAGTCCTGAAAGATTTTGAAGATGTGTTCAAGGACGTACCAAGACTACCCCCAAAGAGAGATATTGATTTCTCTATAAATTTAATGCCTGGAGTAGCTCCAATGTCAAAGACTCCTTACAAAATGAGTACACCAGAGTTAAAGGAGTTGCAAATGCAACTTGAAGAACTTCTGAAGAAGGGCTATATACGCCCAAGTGTGTCACCTTGGGGTGCCCCAGTTTTGTTCGTGAAGAAGAAAAATGGGACATTAAGATTGTGCATTGATTTCATACAGTTAAATAAAGTGACAGTAACGAACAAGTATCATCTGCCAATGATTGATGATCTCGTTGATCAATTGAAGGATGCAAAGATATTCTCAAAGATAGATCTCAGGTCAGGATACCATTAGGTAAGGATTAAGGAGGAAGATATTAGAAATACTGCCTTCAGGGCAAGGTATGGTCATTATGAGTTCACAGTGGTGCCATTTGGGTTGTCAAATGCACTAGATGTTTTTATGTGCTTAATGAATGGTGTTTTTTGAGGATATTTAGACAAGTTTTTCATTGTATTTTTGGATGACATAATTGTATATTCCAAGTCATAAGAAGAGCATGAGCATCATTTGAGGATGGTGTTGCAAGTATTAAGGGAGCATCAGTTGTATGCCAAATTGAACAAGTGCTCATTTTATCATAAGCAAATTCATTATTTGGGACATATCATTTCAAAGGATGGGATAACAGTGGACACTGAGAAGATATAAGCCATTAGAGAATGGTCAATGCCAAAGAATGTGACAGAGGTCAGATCATTCATGGGCCTTGTAGGCTACTACAAGAGATTTATTGAAGGATTCTCAAAGATTGCACACCCAATCACTTCCTTGCAAAGAAAGGGTGTGAAGTTTCAATGGACATTGGATTGTGAAAAGAGTTTCCAACACTTGAAACAATTGTTAACAAGTGCTCCAATACTAAGGATTGCAGACCCACATGAAGACTTCATTGCATGCACAAATGCATGTAAAGAAGGACTTGGTGGAGTCCTTAGTCAAAATGGGTTTGTTATATGTTATGAATCAATGAAGTTGAAGGAGCATGAAAGACACTATGCCACTCATGATTTGGAGTTGGCAGCCATAGTGCATGCCTTGAGGAAATGGAGACACTACCTCATGGGGAAAAGGTTTGAGCTCAGGACAGACCACAATGGTCTGAAATATTTATTTGATCAACCAACTCTAAATGGTAGGGAAAGCAGATGGATATAATTTCTAAGTGAATATGACTTTGATATAAAGCCAAGGGGAAAGAGAACAAAGTGGATGATGTACTCAACATAAGAGTGCATGAATTGCATGCTACAACAATTAGCATGTACCAATAAGATTTGAAACAAAAATTTTTAGAGGCTGGAAAATTAGATTTGTAATACAAGAAATTAGTGGCAAAATTATAGCAAGGTAGTTTGCAACATAAAATTGAAGAATACAAGCTAGATAATGATGAAATTCTCATGTACAGGGGAAAAATTTACGTACCAAATTCCCAGGAATTGAAAAATCTGATATTGGGAGAAATGCATAATGTACCTTATGTTGGGCACCCAGGTTATCAGAAAACTATTGCAGCTGTCAAGAGCCAATACTATTGGCCATGCATGAAGAAAGAAGTTGCTGGTTTTATTGCCAAATGTTTGGAATGTCAAAAGGTAAAGGCTGAGCATAAACACCCATCTGGTTTGCTACAACCATTACCCATTCCTGAGTGGAAATGGGAAGTTGTAACAATGGATTTCATCACCAAACTGCCCAGAACAAACAAGCAACATGATTCTATCATGGTAGTGGTGGATAAGATTACTAAAGCTGCCCATTTTATTCCAATTAAGCTAACTCACAAGGAAACCAACATTGTTGATGTTTATATGAGGGAAATTGCTAGATTACATGGCATAACCAAGACAATTGTGTCTGACAGAGATCCAAAATTTACCTCAAAATTTTGGAAGGGATTATTTAATGGATTTGGAACAAATTTGAATTTTAGTACAACTTATCATCCTGAATCAGACAGACAAACAAAGAGAGTGAATCAAGTGATTGAGGGTATGTTAAGGATGTATGTGATGCCTAAACCATCAAAATGGGAAGACTACCTACACCTGGTAGATTTTGCTTATAACAATGGGTACCAAGCATCTCTAAATATGAGCCCATTTGAGGCACTTTATGGAAGAAAGTGAAACACACCAGTAAGCTGGGATAACCCTGCAGACTGAGCAGTGATTGGGCTAGATTTGATCAGGGAAATGGAGGAGAAAATGATACAAATAAGACAAAATTTAAAGGCTGCCCAAGACATGCATAAAAACTATGCTGATAAGGGCAGAACTCACAGGGAATTTAAAGTGGGAGACCACGTATTTTTGAAAGTGAAGGCCAATAGAAGATCCCTGAAGTTGGGAAATTGTTCCAAGTTGGCAGCTCGCTATTGTGGGTCGTTTGAAATCCTAGAGAGGATTGGTCCAGTAGCTTGTATGATTTCATTGCCTGCATCTATGTCTGTTCATAATGTATTCCATATATCATTGCTTAAGAAATATATACCTGATTCTAATCATGTTATTGATTGGAATGTGATTCAGGTGGAGCAAGAAAGCACTTTTCAAGTGCATCCGGTACGCATTCTGGACCGAAAAATCAAACAGCTCCGGAATCGAGCCATAGGGATTTTAAAGGTCGAATGGACCTGGTACGGTCCTACGGACGCTACTTGGGAGCATGAGGATGCAATGAGGGCATAATACTCGCATCGTTTTGAGGATTTTTTAAAATTTTGTTGTATAGGTGTACATGATGCACTGAGGACAATGCATAAATAAGGGGAGGGCATTGTAATATCCCTAGGCCGAACCCAATTGTAAATGTAAATACAAATGTACTTAAGTTGGTGAGCTGTTGACATCATTTTTGTATGAACCTTTCATGGCATAGTGAGCGCATGTACTGCGTAGTAAAATGAATAATTGTGCACATTTTTGGATACCATGCGCAACAACTTAAGCGCGCACGATTTTGAGGCCAGGGAGCCTTTGTGTATATGCTGTGTTTTATAGGATGGTGAGATAGTTATTATAAGCTAGGATGCTTATGTTTTGATTAGGCCGAAGAGCCTAGTGTTAAAGGCTAGTGCACCTATTTTTGTATATGTCTCATAATTAATATAAAATACGTCGCTGCGTGCATACTGACCATGATAAAAGAGTACGGGGGAATAAAATCCACTAGTTAGGGAAAGGGTGGGGCTAAAATTTAAGGAAAAGGGGCTAAGTTAGGGAGGTTAAGCCAAAAAGGAATATTATATTAATATTTCTTAAATCATAAAGTATGGATAATTATTTTATCCTAAGTTCTAAAGTTGGGGACAAGTAGGCCAAAGTAGCTCCCAACATGACAAGTGTCAAGTTGGGGACATGCATACATATTGTTGGGACTTAGTTCATTTCTCATCATTCTTTCCATCTTTTTCTCCATCATTTAGTCATCCAGTCAATCATCCATGAACATTCACACACCCATTGAGCTATCCTTCGTACCTTCATGACTGTACCTGAACCTGTATTCAGATCAATATCTGTTTGTGTAGCTGGTTACTTGGGAGTGGGACTGAAGAAGTGGGTTGTCAGGCCCATGGGATATTGAAGAGGTGGGTTGTCAGGCCCATGAGAAATTTCTCTCTGGGTGAGAGAATTGCTGGGAACTGATTTCCTGAAGGTGTTAAACTGTAGCTAAGTGCTCTTAGACTTCCTATCCGGCCTGTTGCTGAAGCCCGTAAAGGAAGTGGGGTAGTCGAAGGACTGTTGAGCAGAGAAGGGGCACACTTCCTAGGGTGGGAGATGCATGTGGGGAATGAGGGACTATAGGCTATTAGTTGAGTGAACACATGTGACAGAGTCTTTCCCGTTGTCTATGATCCATTAGCCTAGTTAGGAACCCCTTTACCCTGGTGGAGTTTAGTCCCAACTCGGGGGTGACCCACTGCTGAGAGTGATGAGCAGTGTGGTCTATGGCTGGGAGGTTCATGGAAGGTCTGCACACAGTTGGTGATATTCTTACTAAGATAAGTGCCAATTGTGTGATAAATTTACATGTTGCATTATTATTTACGTGTTCAGTTTTATGGGTTTATCTTATGCATGGTTATAACTGTCTGTATGTTTATGGGTACTTCCTGTATATGCTGCATGTCTATGTTTACTGTTATTTCAGTATGAATTCGTTCTTTTACATAACATATTTTTCTGTTTACGTTTTATATATGAAGTTTTGCAAAGGTTTTGTGTGTATATGTTTTTATTGCATGCAGTTCGAAAATTTTACGTGGCATAGCTCAGTTGAATGCTATGTATGTTACTATATGTTCCGCAGAGAGAGAATGAAAGAGATTTTCTCGTGTATCATGGCATGGCCTGGGTGGCTAGGGACGTTACATTAATTCACAACCACATCTGACCAGATTCGGGAAAATAAAGGACCAATTTGACCTATTTGCAACATGTCACGTGAATGTCTTATCCATAAATTCAAAATGCTTGTAAATTAACTCATATTACCAAAACAAACTTTCTTTGAGTTCTTGGGAAAAATCCTGCAAGACTTATCTTTACAAGCTTTCACAAAGATATAAATAATACATAAGTGAAAACCCACTTGAATGAAATAACCAAGAATTGGGAATTTCTATGCATCAAGCTTCCGCTTCAAACTTGTACAAACAAGCTTTGTTCATATTCAGAACTCTATACAAAAACATTTTCAAATATCAAATAAGTTCTCTTTATAATTACATAAAAGAAAAATAACCCCCTTGCATAAATGTGTGTTCTTTTCTATGTAGTAAGCCCCTAATTTCTAACTCATACAAAAGAGCTCTTTCCTATACATAAAATAAAGCTTTGCACAAAGAAAATGGCACAGATTTTTGGCATGAGAACTTGTATCTTTATGAGCTTGTGATCCTCTCCCTAACTTATACAAATGAGCTTTTTATACACATAAAGCTCTGTACAAAAGGAATATCACAAGGCTTTTTGACACAAAAGCTAAGCTTTTTATACACATAAAGCTCTATACAAAAGGAATATCACAAGGCTTTTTGACACAAAATCTTGTTGTTGTGTAGTGGTGAAGGTGCTCCTTTATATAAGAGAGGTTTGGGGATTGAATCCCAACCAAACTCCTTTTATTATGGGCTTCTTTTATAATATTGTTATATGGTTTCAACCATATATTAAATATGGTATACATTTATGAAACCCAAATAAAAATGAGCGCATGGCATAGTTTATTGGACTGGTGTGCTTTAAACCATATAATATATGGTATTAACAAACTTTGGAATGTGCGCATGTTTGTTGGGACCTCACATGAATCTAGGGCATGGTCTTTATGCATGCATAGAACTATGGGTCGAGGGCTAAGCCCTTGGCCCTTTTCCCGCCCACTTTAACCATATAACAAACTTATATGAATTATTTTCCATATAGAGGATATGCCTCATGTGATGGTGCGTTGGTAAGTTTGTTGAACTATTATGCTAGATGCTCATGTTCTATTCTCTTTGTCTCCAACAATATTTTAACAAAATTCACCCATTATTGGCCAATGGGTGGCTGCCACGTGGAAACCTCTCATTGGTTGATCATTGTCACGTGTCGAACAATAATTGATGCCACTTGTCAAATGAATACTGGTCCACTTGTCAACCTGCAGTTGGATCACACCACCCTGTCATATTCTTCCACATGTCTCTGTACGACCTGTACAATCATGCCACGTGTCACCTTTGCAGTGGTGACACATGTCACCTTTGACTTTTTCCTTTTGACCGAACTATGAACAGACATATCTTTTGCATATGAGCTCCATTTGAGGCGAAATTTGCATCGTTAGAAATCTCTCGCTGAGCTCTATGCAATGAAATAATTTTGATCGACATTCGAGAAGATTGAATTTTGAGCTTTTTCGGATCCCCTAGGACCTCTATGAGCGTTCTTGATCCTCCCGGACCTTTGTGAGCGTTCCTTAGATCCTCTTGGATCAATTGTGTTCTTATATTCTCCAACCTCTAATTTATGCTTCTCATTCGTCTTTCACTATTTTTTCAAATTGAGCCTTTAAAATTTCAATAAGTGCCTCTCTGTCCTTCAAAGTATTTTTTAATTCATCCACAACCGAATTACTTACAGTTTGCAATGGAGGTATATTAAAAACCTTTGGTCTTCTTCTCAAGTCTTATTGAAGTTTTTTAATATTGTTTTCATATGTAGCCATTGTATTTTAGAACATTTTCTTGGTATTATCAATCTCCCTCTTAGATTCCTTTGCAATTTTGGATACCTCACTTTCTAATCCATCAATAACATGAGCTTTGTCATTTATTGTTCTTCTTCATTCATGTGTTTGCTTCACAATTATTGATTGCATACTTGCAATGTTCTTCATGCATTCAATAATATCCTTGTCCTTTAGTTCACACTTTTCCTTACAGTTATTTAGAGAGGAATAATGCTCCTTTGCATCATGTTTGTAATGCATCATTCTATCAAATACCGAGAAAACAAAGATGTTATAAAAAATGTATGTTGGACCGTTCACATTTGAACTTCGAGAAGTAGAATCAACGCCCATAACAAAGACATTATACTCAAGTAATGTCATTTTAGCAAGAATTCTATCAATTATACTCACTAAAGTATCACAAAAATCATCATTCTTTGTTTCCATATAATTTCCCATACCTCCCTGCTCCTCATATTTATTCATAGATTCATGTAGGTCTCTTGAAGTTCTGACAACATCAACTTCATCTTGGGAAACTGTATCAGAACAAATTTCCACACCATCAATTGCAGTATGTTTAGGTAATTCCTTAACACCTTTCTTCGTTTTTTATCCCCTATTATAAGTTTTAAGACAACTTGTTTGGTCACCATGTCGATATAAATCAATAATTTCTGCAGTGTGCCCAGGAAACTGAACTTAATCTTCTTCTTTTTACTTTCTTCAAGGGAAAATTGTAATTTTTTATCCAATATATGAGGGACATCTACGACCCTGTCTTCAACCCAATAAATGACTAGCCTTATACAGTCACTGGAAATATCATCCTTGTGATGATTCATAATGTCCTAAGGACAAGTTGAATCAAATACTTGCATAGTCCCTGGGGAACATTTAACATTCTTAAACCATTCATGGGAACATATACCTTTTGTCCACATATTTTACTGGTCATCTCAATCTTTTCTACCTTAGGGTTTTTTTTGGAGTTAAATATCGCTCCCCCTTTGCATGGATTTTTTGTTTCTCTTGCAAGAAAATCATCGTCTAGGTAAACCATCTACCGAAATAGTTTTAATTCTATAGATATATAATCATAATTAGCTATGGCATCATCCATCTCCTCATTTTCGAAATTGAAGGTCCAAACATAAAGTCAAAAACCTCTTCTTTTCTCAGGATATTTAACATACTTGTTGGACAATTATTTGTGTCTCTCCATCCATCATCACACTCATGGAATTTGTTGACAGTGAACTTTTCATCCTAGGAACTGTCTATTTCAACTGTTGTGCCCATGGTAGAGGATGCCCCTGTTTCAATTGCAACCATGGTTTTATGGGTTCAAAGTTGAAATTGTGGACAATAGATTATTAAATGTAGGTTGAGGAATGCATGCTAACAATAATAGATGTTGAGGAATGGAAGCTGAGGAATGCACGCTCACACTGAGGAAACCCTTGGCAATCAATTGACTTTTTTTAAAATGATTTAGGGTTATATTGGAATATTTTTCTATAAAACACTTTTATTAAGAAAAATAAATTAATCTTTATAGATAAGATATAATTTATTAAAAATAACACTTTTAGAAAACTTGTAGTGCATTTTTATAAGCACGTTCAAGTAGATTTGTAGCATTTTTTAACAATGTACTTGAGATTTTTAAGAATTGATGAAAGCTTTCCATCCTCAAAATGAGGGGAGGTACTAAGGGGTTTTCACTGGGTGTTGTAACTTGGAAAACAAAAAATGATTGTGAGAAAGTGTGGGGGTAATTTGAAAGCAAAATTACAAATGTTGTCGACTATAACACAAACACACACACAATCTCAAATTACATGGTAAGCAAGATATCTTGCATGCATTTGAAATCAATCATAGGTGTGGGTGATTTACTAGAACTTATTGTTTCTAAGATTCTGGAACTCAGGCAACAACTCAACGTACAAGGTTAAATACATGTGTATGTTTCCAAAAAACTTGTCAAACATGGGCATATGTATGTTATAAGATATACCATAGTAGCATCAATCATACACAATTGATCAACATCAATTTTCATTCATGTTCCTATGAAAACCATTCATATGGGCTAAGGAAGAACCATTTAAGGTTTAGGTCACCATAGGGCTGAAAAACATGTCAAGGGTGTGCATTTTGATAGTGCATGCATGCATTTGTCATTAACAAGGTTTACATATTCCTTCTTACTATGTAAACATGCAATCCCACGTGCTCAACGTGCAATTTCAACTTGAGGCACACATTTTTCCTTTACATGGAATACATTTTCCTCAATACCCTGTTTTCATGTAATTTCATAAGGTCAACATACAATTTCCAACACAAGGCATGCATTTTTCTTCATAGGGCGCGCATTTTTCATCTTCCCCGTTTTCATGCATTTTATGCATTTTTCCTTTTTAGGGTGTGCTTTTTCACCATGGGGTGTGCATAATTTATCTCAAGGAATAAATGTTTTATAAGCCTATATATCCCTGATATAATCATACCAATTTCACCATTGGGCATGCATTTCAACTATGCTAGTTTTAACAATTTTACCTCTTTGTTTTACAAGAGAGTTCTTACCCTTTATGCATAACAAAAGTTTTTTTGCCTAAAATTTCCCACTATGTCCACTAAAATGCAATCCTAAGGCATAACATATTTTATGCCTGATTTTAGAATGGGTATGTTACAATTTCCCACCCATCCAATCCTCATTGTTTCCATTACTGATTTTTCATGCTAACCATTTGGAAAATAATGGATGGATTTGGGTTTTTGTTGTTGCATAAAACCCTAATTCAAGCTTGTTATAGCCTCCACATCTAAAAATTCACACTCACACATAAGAAATACATCTTTTGCTTTTAAACTCTAATTTTTGTTATGGGCATGCATTTCCCTCAGTTAGCGTGCATTTCAACAAGACCAGTTTTAACAATTTGACCTCTTTGTTTTACAAGGCAATTTTTACCCTTTATGCACAAGAGGAGGTTTTCTGTCTGGAAATACCCACTATGTCCTCTGAAATGCAAGAATAAGGGATACAATATTTTATGCCTTATTGTAGGATGGGAATGTTACAATTTCCCACCCATCCTATCCTCATTGTTTCCATTACTAATTTTCCATGCCAACTAGTTGGCAAATAATGGAAGGATTTGGGTTTTTGTTGTTGCATAAAACCCTAATTCAAGCTTGTTATAGCCTCCACATCTAAAAATGCACACTCACACATAAGAAATACAAGTTTTGTTTTTAAACTCTAATTTTCGCCTTTGTGCAAAATGCATGCCAGGCTTCACAAAAATGCACACCCAGGCCTTAAAACACCTCCAATTTGAGTGATTCAAGTTGTTGAGGGCGTCTTAGATAATTTACACATGTGTACATATTTTTATTTTCATTTTCAAGCATAAATGTGGTTGATTTGTAAAAGAGGTAAACTTTGCCTTGTAAATTGAAAGACCAAAACAATAGAAAGTGACCTAATGGAAATGCATGCCCATGCTTCTATGTAGCTCCAAATTTAGTTATAAAAGATTTGTGGTGAATATAATAACATTACAAATCTATCTATATCACCCCAAGTGTAGTTTCAAATGAAATAGGACTTCTGCCTTGAACCAAGATTGAAGACTTTCTATAAAATGGAGGATACAAATGTCTTACTGTAAAATGCACTCCCATGGCTCATATGACCTACAAATTGAGTGATTCAAATTGTGGAGTTTGTATTTTATCATTTTACATCTTCTAATACATTTATTTTTTCATTTTCAAACCAAAAACCCTCTTCTATGCATAGCGTCTAAAAACTGCCTTGTAAATGCCAAAAATGCATAAAGAGAAAAATGCATAAAAAAACATGAAAACACGACATGATAAGAAATGCATGCCCTAGGAAGAAAAATCCATGTATGGTGTTGTTATTTTATAAGTTACAAGTTACATAACTATGGATATGTTGTAAACTCCAAAGTTTATATACTAGCATGATATCTCAAGGTTTTCCCCTTTCCCTAATTTCAACAATATTGGATTTTGACACAATGCGAAAGGTTGGAAGATGCATGCCAACCATTTAACACAAATGTTTATAAATGTTGGAAGGATGTTCCCCAACTGCTTGACGAAATAGAAACCATAAAATTGTTTCCCTTTCCTATAATTTCTCTCACATGGGATCATAGCTCCTTTTCCTCTATATTATCTGTATTATGTTTATTGGCCTATAGAAATGCATTTACATGTGTGAAATTGGTTTAATATATTTGTATATTGTACTTATATATTGCTTCATTAGATTTTGTTGTAACAATTAATTACAATGCCATATAACATTACTCCAGAGGAAAATGATAGGATGCTTCAAAGTTTATTTGCGACATTGGAAGCAAAGGGTGACAAGAAATGTTATTGCCCTTGCAATCAATGCAAGGGTTCAAGTAAAATAAGACTTTTAGTAACAACACCTGAAAGACATTGTAGACAGTTTGGACACATTGAAGGGGGGTATGAATATCATCCCTTGGTAAGTTAGTCATTACATGTTCTTGTATTGATTGTATTCGTATAACTTTATATCCTTTTAATATTTGTTACATACACTAATATTATTTGATTGTTTGTAATTATAAAGAAAGGGTGTCCTAAGTGAGATCTTGGGAATGTGCCAAGTAGTAGTAGAAATAATGTTGTACACATTGAAAAAGATGGAGTGAATATTGGAGATCAAGTTAGTCCTATGGAAGAAGATGACACTGATAATAGTATAGTTGAGAATGATGGTATAAATAGATTGATCCAGGACACCTTTGCTTCAATGGATGACAATTTGATGATATTAATGATGTACCTCTGATTGAGAAGTCACAAAAAACCCCTTTATGAAGGCCCAAGGACAAATCTTCTCTTTGTTATATAGTTATTGGTGAACTTGAAGTTATTGAATGGTTTGTTAAATACTTGTCTCACCCACATCCTAAGGTATGCAATATAATTCGTCACATATACATAAAATGTCTACTTTTGTTTCTCTATTCTTAGTGTTATTAATTAATGTGTAAATTAAGGATGTAATATTTAATATTGATATACTTTACATTAACTAGTTATATTTTGCATTGTAATTGTTAGGTGAATTTCTCCTACTATCATCAAATACTTTATCTCTCACATACTGAGAATTATCTGCCATTATGAAAGATATTGGAATGGAGTATCAAGCTATTGATGCATGTCCTAATGATCATATTATATATTATGGACAATATGCATTGGAAATGAAATTCCCACAATGTCAAATCAATATATATCGAATCGATCAAGTAACAAAACACGTGCCTCGCAAGGTTCTTTGTCATATTCTCATAATTCCATGTTTGCAACGACTGTCCAGGTGCCAAAGCATAGCACAATTTATGTATTACCATTCACATAACATACATGAAGATGGTGTTCTTCGAATTCCTGCAGATGGTTCTGCATTTAAGAACATCAAAGAAAGATGGCCAATTTTTAAAGAAGAACCTCATAATATTAGGCTTTAATTGGCAGTTGATGGTGTCAATCCATTTGGAGAGGTCAAGTCTATTTACTTAGTGTGGCCTATTTTTGTTATAAACAATAACCTTCCTCCTTGGATGTCAATAAAGAGGGAGCACACAATGTTGGCAATGATTGTTCCGGGTATTTGTTTACAATAATTTTTTTAACGTAACGTTTCAGTTGTCTTGTTTGTTGCATAATTTCTTTTACACACACACACACACACACACACACACACACACACACACACACACACACACACACACACACACACACACAATTCATGATGCGCC
>ML777815.1:618089-645138 GCA_009831015.1 Picea engelmannii
GGGAGTAACAAATGAAGATTGAGCACTTCTTTCATTGGGAGATTTTCCCCTTTTCTTATAAAAATCATTATTGCTGATTAATGTTTCTAGATCACCAACATTGTGTACATGACTTCTTTTGATGTTACCTTCATCTTCTTCGTTCAAGATATTCTGAATGAAAGAGTTACCGAAACCCACTGAAATCACATGTCCCACAAAGATTTTGTTTGGATCAAAACCTTTGATCTTTTCAACATACTTTATATTCACATTGTTGAAATGATTTGCAAATTCGTCAATTTTATTTATATTTCTGAACATGAACTCTCCAATATTCCATGGCAGGGGAATAAATTGTTTTTTCCTTTTTTCATGGAAAAAATGTAGCCATAAGTTATATTACCTTGCCACCTATGTAATAAAGAGTTTGTCAAATACATGATACGGGAGAAAATAAGGATTCTCTTTCAAACAAAATATCCTTATGAAACTGTGATTCTCCATTTGTTCTATTGTTCCTTTTTTCTCTAAAAATATGGTATCTTGGTCAGATATCCTTGAAGTGTTTTCACCCAACAACAACATTTTGAATATTGAAACAAAATTATTATAAAATTCATAGAAAAACAGAGGGGTCTTATGTCTCCATAGTGCCTTATACCAAAAGGTGACTGGATCTGTTTCACAATTCACCCTCTTACTTATGGTTAAGTCTGGGAATTGACAACAATGCAAAATAACAAATATCAGATAAGAGGCCATAAACATTTTTCTGTCCTTTTTATAGTGTGATAACTGGGACAAGATTTCGATAGAAATCAGTTTTCCCCAATAAAAAATGACATGTTCTTTCATTGTAAAATACATAATATATAAAATCATGCGAGAGATAGAAGAAATTCTTTCCTGACCTGTCAACATGGTAAATAACCATGCAATTTATCGATAAGGGTTTTTAAAGGACTCAACCTGGATTCTGGTTATGTCTGCTAGGATAGATGTAAGATTCTACAAATATTCAGGCATGAGGTTAAGCCCATTGTTATGTTTCTTCAAGATCTTAACCTTTGAAAGTAAGAGTCGGCTTTGGCAGCTTCAACATCTTGCAAAAAACTTGAGGTGAAAGAGAAATCAGAGAATGATCTTGGAGCTGTATAATTCTTTGACTTGGCACGTGCTTGTCTACAGACCATGCAACAAGTTCTTTGCAATCAAAAACCTTAGGAACACACCCAACACAAGTGATTCCATATGCCCAAATTACATATTTTTGTGCAGGAGGAGAGGAATTATATGAATATGCTCTTGAACATTGGGGGTTCTGGTCTTCACGACCAAAGATATTCATAGTATCACACAAAATTGTTGTCTAGCTGATGCTGCCATAGATTGACAAGACTATTTCTTCAGCTGGATAATAAGCTCAAATAAATCTTTTCGGAGAGAAAATGATAATTTAATCCCTTGGTAAATGAGGATTTAATGAAATTTAATGAGTAATTCCTCGAGCCTTTCGCCATTAATGACGATCTTTTCGAAGTCTGCACAACAATTGTTAGCATTAAAAAACACTTAATGCATATTGGGAAAATCAACAAAATGGCAGGGATGAATGAGAGAGAGTTTGAATATGAAGCTTTTCATGAACTCGCCAACCCGAGAATCCGCAAACCCACAGTTATGGATGATAAAAAATATACTAAGTGTAGAAATGTGTTCGGTCGGACTTGCATGCAAAGGAAAATAATACTTTGGAGATCGACACTCGTGACAAATCTGATGGTCAAAATGTAGATCACAGAACCTTGGGTTGAAAGTGAAGGTCATCAAACTTGGATGATGAGGGATTGAACCTGAAAACCTGCGTAATTGAAAAATGGATAGGTGTAGTAGCTGAATTATGACATGAACAAGTTGATGGAGATGAAGGTACACCAAGCTGCGAACCCTTCGATCATTGAAATGTGACTAAGTATAGTAACCGAAAAGGGAGAGGAGAAAGGATAAAAGAAAAAGGGAAATAAGGGGAGGTGTAGAAGGGGGAAAAGAAATCAAAAAAATAAGTTGGGAAGATAGAATGTGGAAGGAAAACAAGGAAGCACGAAATGATCTCAACAACTCCTTACTTTGAGCTTCCGTAGCTTTCCTCCTATCGAAAGGGATTCTAGTCCATGCACGGGAACTGAAAATTCTAAAGTGATTGAATTTGAATTTCTTCTTGCTCCAAGCCTCATATGGAGTGACTCCCTTAACTTATTTATGATGAATTCTATTTTTAATGTAGATTTCACAGTTGACAACTTCATCCCATAACTTTGGAGGTAGTGTTCTAGTCTGCAACATACAGTTCACCATCTTGTTCAATGTCCCGTTCTTTCTCTCTGTCGCCCCATTCCATTGTGGAGTATATGGAACTATGTGCTACAACTCTATACCTTCTTCTAAACAAAGATTCTCAACATCCTTATTAACATACTAAGATTCTTAATAATTTTACCTGTTTGGTTCTCAACTAGATGCTTGAGATCTTTAAGACACTCAAAGACCTCGGATTTTAACTTGAGAAAGTAGACCCATGTATATCTCGAAAAATCATCAATGAAAGTAAGAACATGCTTATATTTACTGATCGACGAGAGTGGGAAAGGACCTGTAACGCCATTGTGAACCAACCCTAGAAGTGATTATGCCCTCCACACTTTACCTTTGTTGAACTTCTCCTCAGGATGTTTGCCTAGTATGCATCCCTGGAAAATTCCATCTCTGTACTGAATGTGGGGTAATCCATATACCATTCCACATTTATTAAGATGATCTAAATATTTAAAATTCAGACGTCGAAACCTCTCATGCCATAACCTGGACTCTTCATTAACATGTGTTAGATTATGTATGTAATCAGATTTATGAGTAAAGTGAGATAAGGTGTACAACCTGGAATGGTGATTAACCTCACCAACAAATTTTTTTGAACCATATAACAAGTCAAAAATAATAACTAAGTCTGGAGTGAACTCCACCTTCTTCCTTGAACCTAAATGAGTGATTTGATAGATGGAGATGAGATTCATTGAAATCTTTGGAACATGAAGTACATCCTGAAAGATTCCATGATCTAGATCAACTCTACCCCTACCACACACCCCATTAGAAGAATCATATCCCATGAAGAACAATGGTCTGGAACAAGTCTCCAAGTATGAGAAAAGTCTATCCAACGAGGCCATGTGATGGGTAGCCCCTAAATCAAGCACCCAAGCATTAGGAGAAGATGAAATAGCAAGTGTAATGCATGACCATTACCTCTTTTTGATGATGGCTTGTTTGATGGCTTCTTCCTTGCATTTTACATAATGCAATCCTCAAGGTGATGTTGCTCAAGTGATTGTACCATTAGATCTATGGTATTTTTCATGCAATAACTCTCAGGATGTAACCCCTTGCTACAATAGGAACACTTGGTCTTCTCTTTCTTACGCTTTGATGCCTTGAAAATCAAACTCTCATCAATGGAATTTTGTTTACATTCCTTCTTGTTCTCTTCATCCTTCTTACCCTTGTTCTTATGCTTATTCTTCTTTGAACTTCCTTGAGCTGTAAGCGCATGGGGATTTGAACTCTTGAGTGACCCTATCTGGATGAGAGTTTTTTGTTCATGGATGAGAGACAGATAAGTGAATCCATGAACTCATGCAAGGATGAAATATTCCATGTATACCCCATAGCTAACCTAGTAGTATGAAAATAAGAAGTGTAGAAATAATACTCTGGTCCTAGCTTGATTAGACCTAAAAAGATTAATTGTTCATCTTTCTTATCAATTACACAATGCCTAACATGCATAAGCAAACATTTAAACATACATAAGTAGTCCTATAGGGTATCAAAATCACTTGGATTCAATGCACGTGTATCATTATCCTGTTGATGAACTCTTAGGTTTCCTTGCTTGCTTAGAAAATCCTTCAACTTTGTCCAAACATCGTTAGATTTCTTGCAAGTATCGACATGGAAGAGGAGATACAAAGAGATGCTCAAGAAAAACATCCTATAGGATTTATCCATTATTTTTAAGTGTTTTTATTTCTGCATGGTTGAAGTAGGCTCGACCTCAGTCCCCATGGTGACCCTATACAAACCCTTGCTACAAACTAGAAGCTGTATCTTGGGCTTCCTCTCAAAGTAGTTGAAGGGTGTGAAAATCACTAAAGAAGATGGCTAATACATAGTTCTCTGTGGGCTGTCCAATATGATATGTAAAACTGTAATGAAAGTGAACACTCCCTCACAATAATATCTCTAATACCATGTAGGATTAAACCACACTCCAAGATCTAATTGTGAGTATGAAACACTGTACTAGATAATTACAAAATAAATAGAGGATAGATAAAAATAGAATCAATATTCACACCTAAGAGACTAAGAAACCAAATTGAATCACATTGTATTAATCCTTGATCATGAGTAAAATATATATAGAACTCTCCAGAAGAGGATTAATGCACACTAGGTTAGGATTTCCATGTGCATGCTCAAGTAAAAAAACAAACCACTCCTACAAGCAACAATTAACTAAAGTCAAAAGTTGCTACTAGCAAGGAAAGGTCAAATATGGGTGTGAACTCAAGTGAGAAATATACATGAAGTCAAAATGAATTCCATAATAGAAAAACTATCCTAGAATAAGATTAGATTCCAAGAATCAAACTAAATTCTTAATTGAGAGAGAATTTCATAAATATGGAAAGTCACTAAAAATAGGTAAATACGTGAAATAGGTTAACTCCAAGAATAAGATGGGTAATGCACACTTCCTTGGGAGACCATTAATATCTAGAAAAAGTACGCATTAGGTTCCCTTTCACTTGTCCAATCAGTTCACATTTACTACCAAGTGGATATTCCATGACACCAAGTGGATACTGCATGACATACCTGCTAAAAATAGAAAATGCCAAAAATAGACTGCCAAGGTTTGGTCACCTGATAAAAATAGAAAATGCCAAAAATAGACATGATAAAGAATAATCAGGATAAGTAAGGTAGTGAGGCTAGCTATGGTGGTCAGGATAGGTTTAGGTAGGGCTATAAATAACATTCCTCTTGAGAAAGTGGAAAAATGAGTATGTAGTTGAGCATGTACCCCAACACTATGCCTGAATCATACTATGCTACTTTCAATTATTTTGAAATATATAGATTGGGTATGCGGAATTGAGAGTGACGAGAAAGGGGGGGGGGGATGAGCTTTCACCTTCATGTCGTTGGCCCTGTTCAATAGAGAATAAATTATTCTCAAAACCAACAGAAGCTCAGTCGGGTGTTCCACTTTAGTCTTTATAGAGTCTCGTACATGTTGATATGTCTATTTATTTATTTAATTATTATTCGATCATATAACCTTTTATTCTTTGATGATTTATGTAGGTCTTCGCAATGGAAATGAAACTTACAACTAGCCTATCTGTGATGTGGCTGTACAAGCTCCTGCCTCATTGAGCTCATGGACACATGTAGTTAGTACTCATTTTTCCACTTTAGTTAGTGTGTGTGCACAATTGCCAAATATTCATGTATATTTCAACCCTTTACTAAATTCTAGATACAAATCACCCTAGTATACAGTGTTTAGGGTTTACAACAAATCCACAATCCTGTAACTTGTAAATTACCAACACCATACATGGATTTTTATTCCTAGGGCATGCATTTTTCATTATGCCTCGTTTTCATGCATTTTTTTGCATTTACAAGGCAACTTTTATCCTTTATGGACAATAGAGGGTTTTAGGTTTCAAAATGCACATCTAAAGTATGAATAGATATAAAATGAAAAATGAAAAATCCATAATTTAAACCACTTAATTTGGAGGTCATATGAGTATTAGGTGTGCATTTGACAGTAAGACAATTTTATCCTCCATTTTACAAAAAGTCTTGAATCTTGGTTCAAGGTAGAAGTCCTTAGTCATTTTAAAATGCACTCTGGATGAAATATGCACATTTAGAATGTTATTAACTTCACACCAAAATTTAGATCCCTAAATTTGGAGCTATATAGAAGCATGGGCATGCATTTCCATTAGGTCACTTTCTATTGTTTTGGTTTCTCAATTTACAAGGTAGATTTTGCCTCTTTTACACAATAACCACTATTATGTTTGCAAATGAAAATCTAAGTATGAGAACATGTGTAAAATTATCTAAGACACCCTAAAAAACTTGAATCACTCAAATTGCAAGTGTGTTAAGACCCGGGCGTTCATTTTTCATGAATGCATAAATTACAGTTTAAAAGAAAAACATGTATTTTGCTCATTTAGGTATTCCACTTTAGTATTTCTATACTCTCGTACATGTTGATATGTTTGTTTATTTATTTAAATATTATTCAGTCATATAAAATTTTATTCTCTAATGATTTTGACAGGTCTTCCCAATGGAAATGCAACTAATATGTGATGTGGTTGCAAAAGCTCCTGCCTCATTGAGCTCATGGATGCAGGTAGTTAATATTCATTTTTCCATTTTAGTTAGTTTGTGTGCACATTTACCAAATATTCATGTACATTTCAACCCTTTACTAAATTATGGGCACAAATCACCCTAGTATATAGTCTTTAGGGTTTACAACAAATCCATAGTTGTGTAACTTGTAACTTGTAAATTACTAACACCATACATGCATTTTTCTTTCTAGAGCATGCATTTTTCATCATGCTTTGTTTTCATGCATTTTTCCCTTTATGCATTTTTTTTTGCATTTACAAGGAAAGTTTTATCCTTTATGTACAACAACGGGTTTTTGGTTTCAAAATGCACAACTAAAGTATGAATAGATGTAAAATGATAAATTACAAACTCCACAACTTGAACCACTCAATTTGGAGGTCATATGAGTCTTAGGAAGTAAGATGGTTTTACCCTCCATATTACAAAAAACATTGAATATTGGTTCAAGGTAGAAGTCCTTAGTCATTTTAAAATGCACTCCGTATGATATATATAGATTTAGAATGTTATTAACTTCATCCCAAAACTTAAATCACTAAATTTGGAGCTATATAGAACCATGGGCGTTCATTTCCATTAGGTCAGTTTCTATTGTTTTGGTCTCTCAATTTACAAGGTAGACTTTGCCTCTTTTATGTTTGCAAATGAAAATATAAATATGTAGACAAGTGTAAAATTATCCAAGACACTCTTAGAAAATTGAATCACTCAAATTGCAGGTGTCTTAGGACCCAGGTATGCATTTTTGTGAAGCTTGGCGTGCATTTATGCACAAGGACAAAATTTACAATGTAAAAGCAAAACATGTTTTTCTTGAGTGTGAGTGTGCATTTTTAGATGTGGAATCTCTAAACATATTGAATTAGGGTTTTATGTAATAATATAAACTCTAATCCTAATCGTCTATATAATCATATATTGATAATATTGTCATCTACATCTGGCTCAACCTCTTCGACTTCTTAATCTAACCATCTAACTTCTCCCTGTGTTCAATTGCATCATAAGCATTGATTTCAGTGTACAAAATCAACTTGATATTTTTTTAACTTTATTATCCCATTATCGAAACTTTGACACCAATGCACATGATCGAGATTATTTTGAGAACAAAATGAAGGAAGAGATACAAAAATGAAATATACAGATATATTGCAATAAACACAGAGATACAATAATGCAAATTTTTTATTAATGAGAGAATGCACATAAACTATAAAATTATAAAGTGAATGACTCACTAGAATGGTTACAGAGTGAATAAATCGCTAGAATGGTGGAAAATTATCTCTGAGAAGAGATGTGATGGATATGATCATTCGCAAGAAGATGATGATGATGTTTACAATGAAGCTCCAAATACCTTTTTAATATAAATAAAATCCAAAACTGCAACCCCGAAAGATGAAATGCCAAAATATTTGCGGGCCCTGATGGGGGTAGTTGATATGTTGACTTCTAGAGGGTGTAACTTTTGCATACGATCTCCGTTTTGGGAATTCGATACCTCGTTGGAAAGTTATGTACAACTTCCATTGGGTATAAGGGTGTGTTGATAGTAACCCATGGCCCCCCAAAAGTCCAAAAAACATCGTTTAGGGCCTCAAAATATCCCCAGAAGTTTGGGACTCGAATAACTGTAAAAAAACTACCAAAATGGAAAACTATTCTTTAATCCAGTGGAGTAGGTGGGTGGCCACTGATATTCGTCTGGATCAACACACCATCTAATATACGTTGGTCTTTCGACGACATGTTCTCCCCCATCTGTTGCATGATAGACAAACTTTGAACGTTGTAGCGTTGCCACTCCAATGAACTTTGACCACCCTAGCTTCACGAATCTAACAGACTTTGCCTACCCTTGCATCACTGCTTCAATGTACTTTTCCCACCCTAGCATCGAAACTTCGATAGATTTACTATACCATATATTTGGACTACTGATGGACTATTCCCTCTAGACCATCGCAACTCCGACATAGGTGACTTACTATAATATCACAATTTCAATGGTGTGTGCAACGTCTTTACTACGACCTTTACATGCACTATCATTGTAGTAACATCTGGTGTCATCAGTAATGTGGTGACCACTCAGTTTCTAAAATATTCCTGATAATTGCACGTGAAAACCCCTTGCATCAAACAAACGACAATTGCATATGCTCGTCACCGTTGCGACGCTCCTTTGTGATGAAAGTCTACTTGATTAATTTTCTCCACATTTGTCACGTGGAATTTTTTTACATCGAATGTTCAACAGATAGATAATTTCATCGATAGTGCAATGAAAGTGCTTTGACAAATCGATGAAATTGGGTTCGTTGGAAGAAATACATGCATTTGTCATAAATTCGTTGTAAAATGTGCCAAATGTACTATTGGAGAGTATTTGGAGATGCATCTTGGTTGAAAATATATTTCTCCCTTAGCTATTATTGATTGGGTAAGAAAGGAAACAAACATGTTCCAAATTCTTATGTATAGTGGAAAAGGTTCGTCCACTTTTTTCCTATTATAAGCAAGAGGATTGCATGGAAGGTAGGATTCAATACACATATTTGGGTTGGGATCGATGCAATAATGGGCTATGGTAACAATGGTTTATTACCAAGGGAATTCATAATTTTTCTCATAGGCACAGGTCTAGTTGGACTTAAAAAGTGTGTTGATTCATTTACTACTTCAATTTGGCAACAAGGCTAGTTATCAGGTGAGAGTATTGGTTTTCCTGTTCATTTGTACTCTATATGGGACAATTATGTTAAAGAGTTAAAACGAGGGAACATTCATTTAAATTTGCAAGAAGACAAGTTGGCTTGGGTTTTTGACAATTCATGGGGGGAATACTCAACCAATATTGGGTATACAACTTCCATGGAGTGTTAAGATCAAATTGAGTGTTGGTATAAGAGAGTCTGGAAGATAAATAACCCTTCAAAATGTATTATTTTTCTCTGGCTAGTATTGAAAGGAAGAGTTCTCATGTGGGATAGGATTCATAGAAGGGGAAAACATGGCCATGGCATTTGCTATCTTTGCAAAGTTGAGGAAGAAACAAATATACACATGTTCCTTCATGGTCCTTTCTCAATTATTATTTAGGAATAGATTAGTAGGAAGGTTGGTATTCCTATTCTATGGAGTAAGAATTCTTTGAAAGAGTGCTTGATGTAATTTTTTATATCCCCTCACCTGCTAAAATGGAGGTCGCTTCCAGCTCTAGTGTGTCAGGGCATTTGGATTGCTAGAAATAACATCTTGTTCAATGGAGGAGGGAAACACACCTATTAGGTAGCTTGTCAAGTTATGGTATTAATGGATTTTATTAAAGTTTCAGTGGTTGAAACTTGACCTAGGGTCATCATTCCTATGGAAATTGACCAATCTCTACCATGTGGGTTTTTGATGGTGCTTCTGAGTATTAGGGTCTTAATGTGGAGCTGGCTTCATATTGTTTTTTTAATGATTTTCAGTTTTTTTTAGGTAATGATTGATTGGGTGAAGGGTCCAATAATTTCAGTGAGTTCAATGCACTTTTTGGAATGTTGAAACTTGCCATCAATTGTGGAATTCCTTCTTTGCATATTTTTCGCGACTCCAAATTAGTTATCAATTAGATGATAGGTCAAGCACATATTACAAACAATTCTCTCATTCATATTGTTCATGATGTTAAAATAATTTTGGAAGCTTTCCAAAAACTATCCTTCAAGCATATCTTTAGAGAGCTTAATTCCAAGGCTGATATCCTTTCTAAGGAATCTCTAGTTGGTGATGTAGATTGTCTTGTGTTAGAAGAACACAAATCAGGTTCTTTGGTCTGTAGGGAGTCAGTTTCCTTTTTTGGATTAGCATTTGCAATACTTTTTTTTGGATGGATGTCCATGAACTATGGGGACTCTACCTATTTTCAAGAAATCTTTGTGATTTGTAATGTGCTACAAGTAGTCATATTTGTTATCTTGAGTTGGTTAAGGGAGTTTTTTCTTGACCTCTTTTCTATCGCGCCATGTTCCTTCAAAATGTAAGTTCTCCTGCTTATAATAGAAGATACATTTTTTTTTGAGGGAAAAAATATAGATTAATAAGAAATTTACAAATTCATGTTGTTTTTGTATTCTTGATGTAACAATTTATATATATCAAGAAATTACAATTTCATATTGTTCTTTTGTATAACAATTTTCTTTTTTAAAATTCACGTACAGTTTGAGTGTAATGATGTAAAACACATATTGAAAAAGAAAAAAATTATAATATATATTTGCATTTTTGTTTACATGTATATAAAATTATAAGAAATAGAACATACATTATTCTTTATGCAAATTTACATTAGTATGGTTTAGCATGAAATTATCTTATAAGTGAAGTTACCTAAATTATAGATAATATCAATGGTGTCTTCCAAGTATTTCTCATATGTTTTCCATGTTAACTCATGGTAAAGTTTCTTTATAAAAGTATTCAAAGCAATAGGCATTATAGTTATTGAAGTCACATATTTTCTATGTGACGAATAAGGTTTCACCCTGGATGGACAATGTGTCCCTTCTCCAAGCTCATGACCGATTTCTCTAGTTCCTTGCACCCCTTTTGGAGATCCTGTCCTCCTCGATGAAGTAGGTTCTCTTTGTTTTTGGTTCTCTGTATGCCCCATTTTTTTTTGGTTTTCAATGGGGATGAAAACTCCTTCTATGGTTTATGTGAAAGCTCCTTTTGGGGATCCTTTTGTGCCCAACTTGGCCTCCCCTCTTGGTCTAGCGGTGCCCTCCTTCAGTGACATGGTAAAACTTGGTGACGGTCCTAGCTATTCCTCTCGAATTTTTATTCAAGAAGCACTTGCAATCTCCATACCCATTTTCCAAGATGCATTTGGTGAAGTGGAAAATTTCAAATCTCATGGTTTTGTCCATATATTCAATGGTATTTGAACTCATTCGACCAACCTGTATAACTAGAATTATTCAGAGTGGAAGCCTTTAATCAAGGAGGATGCATTTATCTTTCCTTGTGAAAATGGATTCTTTATTGTGGGCTTTGAATAAGTGAAAGACAAATATATGAACTTAAGCTCTGGCCTTTCGTTTTGGGGTAGCTTGGATCTTTGTATGAATCCATGCACCCCATATTTTGACCCTTCTATTGACTTGCTTTCCTCAACGCCTGTTGGTTTAGGCTTCCAAAACTTCCCCTGCTTTTTTGGGGCCTAGCCTCTCTTCATGCTATTTGAAATGCCTTTGGCAAGTTCCTTTTTAGAATTCATGAATTGTAGAAATGCTCAACCACAACTTGTGCTCGAAGTTTCATCAAAATGGATTTTAGTAAAGGGTGTATGGAAAAAATAAATCCGGTTGGTAAGGATTATTCTTGGGCTCAAAAGGTTGGATTATGAGTAGGTCTTATTTTTTTTCTAAGCTTACCTTGAAATAGGTCACTTAGTAGAGCATTCTCCAAAATATTTGAAAAATAAAATATCTAGGATTCCTAGCGCAAGTCCACTTGGTGGATCGACACAAAGGAGGAGCACCAATTTATTAGAAAGGAAGAATCACTTGACTATGATTCCCCTAAATATTATTCTCCCAAAGGGAATGACAATGATTCCTCTTGGTAAATCTTGGAAAAAGAGTGACTCTTCTCTATTATTAGAAAAAATAGTCACCGACTAATTTGGATTCTCCCTCCATTAAGGAAGAATACAATTTGCCTTCATCTAAGGATTTCCTTGCTTCTATTGTAGATCCCCAGCTTGAGCATAAGGAGAGTTGGGAAAACCAAGTATTTGCGGCTAAATTAGTACCCAAGGAAGAAGAGTTCCATTCAAAAACCCCCCAACAAGTCCATCAGGATTTGGTATTTTTAGCCACAACCACAATGGAAGCATGGAGACCAATAACAAAGACAAATAAAAAGGGTGTTTTCTAGTTGAGAGTGAACATGAGCCCAACAACATCCCATAAATGATCATTCCCAAAAGATGTGCTTCACTAATTTTGACTTCAAGAAAAAAGGGGAAAAGGTCATCAGAGAGACCACCTTTGGCCAACCGGTTTTTGGAGGGGAGACCTTGGTAGATCACCAAGCAAGCAAAAACCTAGAGCTAATAAAAAACTTGAATTAACCAGACACCGTGTAACTAACAAATACAATGGTTCTTTTCATATGAATAGTTCCACCTGAAATTGAGAATATGACCTAACTCATTCCATTGATGTAGAATGTTAATTACCAAATATATTCAAATAATATCACCACACAAAATACACAGAACAATATGGAAAATATCCTTTATTATTATGAAACCCTTAGGGTAGGGAAACACCTTACAAATGATCCTTTTAAGGAAGGGATCCACTCCTGATCACTTGCCTCTTTGAGGGGGAAACCTCCTAATGAGCCACACTCCAAATACAATACTTCTTCAAACATGCCCATTACATTGTTTACACTCCTTTAAATAATAAAACCTACTACGTAAGAACATTGTAGAGGAGGAACCTTCTAGAAGGAGATAGTTCTAGTAAGCCCTCTTACATTTATTATGTTCACACTAGGAATTTTTCATTAAAAGTGGCCTCCATACATATCTACTATTATTTCCCTTGGGTACCTCCCTATGTACCCCATATTATCCCCCTAGCTACACTACATTCCATCCCCCTTATGGAAGTGTTGTCCTCAATGCTTATTATGAGGAAGTACAACCATATAATAGGGTCCCATGGATAAGTGTGGACCATAATACTGAAGTAGGCTGGAGAACCAGTGTTCCATGTAGAAGTGATAGCCACGATGTTGAAGTAATCCAAACACCACTATAAACTTGGTTCCCATGTCTAAGCGCTCATGTGAACTCCACTATGAAGATATTGAAACTCAATAGCCAATTGAAAAGGATGCTCCAAAGATCTACATTGGTCATATGGATCCAAATATGTAGAGCCGACCATAAAAACCACCACTAGTAATGGATAATGAGAAAACTAAAGAAGAGTATGCATAAAAGGCTCTTGTATACTCTCCAAGATGTGCTCTATAGAAGGTGGAGTAGAGTCATCCAATAGAATATAAGAGTACCAATAATCAAAATCATGCTCAAGATCATACCAAGAAATTATTTCTTGAGCATATTCTTCTAGAGTTCTAGGATAAATATGAACAATTTCCTCTATCCAATGGAACTGATTTGGTAGCAATCTGAGCACCCTATCAAAAGTTATGAGCTCTGTAGTCCTGCCGCTATCACAAGAAAACCTAAAAGTAATTGATTTTAAATTAATGATATCATCACTTCCAGAGCTCTGGTTCAAATTATTGTTTTGTTTGAAATGGGAGAATTTTTTGAGAGGAACTCAGATATGCAATTTGTTTCGGTGAATTCGGTACCAATTGCTATAGAAATTGGAAAAATCATGTGGCCTTTGTTATAGAAAGATTTGCCTCACCATTGCTATCTTGCACAGAAGGCCTTTTTCCATTTCCCTATGCAGACTTATCAACCCCTTTTTGATAAATCCAGAGCCAAATATATATATTTTTTCACATATACGCTCCCTAACTGCTTTGCAAGATGTGTATATGCTTGCTGATCCACTGCAACTCGCGTATATCGGGATTTGTGCCAAAAAATACAAAATGAGGTCGAGTTTCCATGTCACGACATAAGATCTCTGATCTTTGGCCTTCCATATACTGGAAATGTTCCGACATGGCCCTTCTATTGCATTCTGGAGGCTATAAGAGCACAATTTTGAGCTATGGAAAAATAGGAGAAAGCATTCAACTTTGAGAGCAAAGTTACTATGGAGAAATTACTTCATATTGAGTTTGCATCCCTTTGTCCCTCAAGCCTGAACACAGTGTTAAAACCCCAAGCTCTTTCCTTATTGTCGAGAGGACCTCATTACCTCTTTGCTATGAGCTTTCCTTTGGCGGAGGATTGAAGTGGTGGAGACCCAATTGGAAGGAACTTGGTTTCTTGGTTTCGAACCGTGCCGACATGGAAGGCTGTAATGTTGATACTTCTGGTGATCAATTATTAATAAAAATACTCCTTTCCTGTCCTATCGATATCTTGCAAATATATGATTATTATCCATGGGCATGTTTGAAATGTTTATTAATGGATTGTGCTATCTGATGTGCTAACTCATTTTATGTATTGTCACTATATACTTGCATCGCTTGTTTGTTGAGAACTTCTTGTAGGTGTAAAGCTTGGGTCAAAGTGATCAATGGTGGAACAACATCAAACAATTGAATCAAGGTAGGCTTCTTCCTTGTATTTAACATTAGTTTATATAGCACATGTTGGAATTGAGTTGATTTCTGCAGTCATACCTATTTGTTGTGGTTTACCCTTAGCCATAAAGAGTTTTTCCCTTGTAACAGAATTGGCGACTCCACTGGGGAAAGATATCTTCCTTCTAAGGGTTGAAGTATTTTTTCTTCTTACATTGCTCTTTTTCCTTTGTGTTTCTTGTCGTGTCACAGTTGGACAGAGTCTGTTCACTCCGGGTCTAAGTTTTTCATCCTTTTACCCTTGCCTAGCCTTGTTTTAAAAGATATACGCCCTTTTTCCCCTGACAGCCGCGTATACACGCTTGTTGTCCCACTGCAAGAGGTGTATACACACCCTTTTCTATTGAACAATCACATATACCACTTCCCCTTGATTGCTTGCTTGGTTTAGTGACTACTGGGTAGGTTTTGAGGATCACTGAGCCTTCTTAGGTCTCTGTGGTGCCTGTTGAGATTATTTGGGATGGCAAGAAACCTGTTTGGAGTTGAATTTTTGGGCGACGTCTTTGATTTGTCCTTGGTAGTTGATTTTTCCTTGGTAGTTGGGTTGTTTTCTTAGCTACTTGGTATTTTKCTTGAGTGATTTCTTTTATACACAATAGAAGTTACATATCAAGTCGCTTATCAGTCCATGCCTTTTCTTTTTAATACATTGAAAAAAAAATAAAAAATAGGTATTTTTCATTGGTTGGTATTTTTGTCTTGGAACCTTTATCATTAGCTTAACACATTTATCGAAAGATCACATTTTACTTCTGAGTTRCAGARTTAAAATTGAAGATTGCACTGTTTTAATTTAGTATATCATTCACTGAAAAGTTAAAGTTAGGCTTTGCATTATATCTATTTTTATTTTTTATCCAGAGTCATAACACCATAAGTTTCATTTCCATACCTTTTTGAGTAATCACGACCAATAAAATTTACGCTTTAAACTAAAATTGATTAGTAACGATTTTATTGTTTAGGGTGCACAAACTAGCCTAGGATTTAGTGCCTTGGAATAGGATTTCGTGAGTAAACTTCTCCAAGGTAATTAAATCAACTTATGTGTCTGAGACAAGGAGTTGAGAAATCCATTGTATAATTGGTAATATCAGGAGGCTCCACTCACATCGGAGTTAAGCATGAGGTCGCGCAAAGTTTGTTGAAGGGATAACCCCTGAATACTCACCTAGCGTCAGAGATATTTCTGTGGATTTATTCCTATTTGGGGATCTTTCTAGTATCCATACCTCTGTGAGAGGCGGTAATTTCAAGGTTTCAAGATTTGCTACCCTGCCCATACGGTAATCTAGACTTACGACTGTTCGCCTGTGCATCGGTTATAAAGTGGTTGATTAGTTTCTTGACTTAGGTTTCTTATAAGTTACTTGCAGGGGTTATTCTGCTTGTATCCTGAGTCAGATAGGGGTCGGACAACACACCACCTTTATGGAAGATTACCTCTAGAGGGGGATCTGACCGACTGGTTGTTAATCCTATGAGAGCCGTTATAACTAATTCTTTTACCTCCAAACTTTATCAGGGAGTCTCAGGTCCCTCCTAGATGAGGCTTACCTTCTTTAACGAGGGAGGCCACTCAGCCACTTTAGCCTGTTTGCATGCATATTGGCAATTTGACTTTTTGGTATGCTCTTTGATTACTAGTTGGCCCTAGGACTCTGTTTTTTGGTTTCATTATCATGGATAACATAGTGACTTTTACTCCTCCATTCACCGCTACCCCCCCCCATGATTCCTCCTCATTTCATGGGGGCAGACTCTTCTATTTTTTACAATGTTATGCACGATTACAACACTCAATCCGCACCTTGGGTATCTAGTCATTTTTCTATTGATATGCCTTCCCACATGAAACCCCCTCCTTGGTCTACTTATATGAATCCTAGCATTGGACCCGGGGGCACCATCGCTCCCATGCCCACTTCTTTGTTTGATATGAGTCGTGTTCCGATGGGAAGTTGGAACCTTCCACCTTATGGATCCAATCCTAGCTATGCTCTTTCAAGATCCAGTGCTCAGATGGGTGCTTATTAAACCCCACCCATGTATCTTTCATCTACCATGTCAGTCCCTTTAAACACTTTTTCTGCACCAGGTCCTCAAGTACCCCCAGGTCTTCTATATGGGGAGAATCAATTTTATAATTTGGGCTACCCTCCTTATGGGACACCCTCACAAGGGGGCAACATATATCCTCACTCGAATAATTATTATCCTAGCTCGGTCTCTTTGCATACCTCAGTGATGATGTCCGTCCAGACCTCTTCAGACCACCTTGGCATAAACCACCATGTTTCTGGGCAAGAACATGGAGTATACTAGGATATTTTCTGGCTTGCAATGTTTCAGAATCAATCTTTTCCGGGACCTTGGAATCAAATACCACAATCTATCTCTATCCCAACCACTGTAAGCCACACTAGTGCATCATCGCCCACCTCTGCTAGTCATGTTAGAGATGAGTCGACACTTTCTACAAATCATGTCGAAAAATCACTTCCAACCTCTGCCAATTATGTTGGGGGAACCATCCTTTTCACCCTGGATCATAGCCATGTCACATCTCCGACTCCTATTCATCATAAAAGAGACAACTCTCTTTCCTCGGCCAGTCCCATCGAGAAACCTAAACGTCTCAGACATAAGCCTAAATTCCTTTGCAGGACTTGTGAAGGAAGCCATCTTACTCGCTTATGCCATGTGACTGTCGGGATACCAGAGGCGTGGGGCTCACCCAAAATCCCTTTGGACTCCGAGACACGCACGGTTCCTCCTCACACCACTTCACCTTTAATGATCTCGACAGTCTCACCGCCAAGATTTTCCTCTGACCTCACCCCCTCCACAGAGGGTGAAGCGTCTCCTGCCCCCGTTACCATGCATCCTATTCAACCTATAATTGAATAAGTGACCACGCCGATGCCATTTATGTTCAAATCGAATCTCCATGACAAGAGCGATGCACCCTCCAGTCACGTCATCAACATTCCAAGTCTTCCCCCTTCTGAACAAGAGAGATTCATTCTTCCTCCGAATACTCTCTCTCTGAGTTTTGACGAGGTCCCCTTCGACTGAGACGACCTGATGGGACATCCCATACCCCCACCTATGTCTGTTCCACTAATTGACATTATTCAAACCATAATAGAGACTATGTACTCTGTTAGCACTTTATCCTCCTTGACTTGGAGAGATTTGGGCTTTCCCAAGCTTTTGTCAACTATCCGTAGGATACTGACTTTCGACTGAAGGCCGGGATGGGAACCTTGGCCTCCCCCTTTACATGTTGATTAGAACCAAAAATGAGTCTTATTTAAGCTCTTTCCCGACTTGTTATTAAAAATTAAAAAGATTGCCGAGTGATTTGTCCCTTTCACACTCGTTAAAATTGGATTTGAAAGATCATGAGTCTTAGTTAAGCTCTTTTTCGACTCCCTATCAAAAATGGAAAAGATCGTCGAGTGAACTTGTCTTTTTCACAATCGTAAATTGTATTTGAAAAGACATCTATTTGGCACAAGTTTACCCCTTTTTTCACACCAAGTAGACTAAAATATATAAAAAAGGACATTTTTTGGCATTAAATTGTGATTGCATCTCATGCCCTTGCTTGCAGTATTGAGCCTTTAGCTGGTCCTCACTTTGAATTATAAACCATGGCCCAAGCAGTTTGCATCCCCAACCAAGCAGAGCCTTGTTTATATCCTTCACAATTTGACACCCTATACCCTGGAAGGAACATCACCCTGAGTGTCCATCTCCCGCATGCATTTCCTTTCATTGAGCATAGGTACATTCCACTACTGGAACTAGTTTTTCTTACTTGCGACACTTGTTCCCTCCTCTGTATCATAGCATTCACTTGTTATGAAAAAAAAAAAAGATAGGTGGGAAGGGAGTACTATATTGTAATTGGCAGCAGTCGTGTCTCCTTTGAACAGAGCACAAAGTTATTGAGTCCTTGCATCATCATAATTTTGGGTTTAGCATGGCCTTAGGAAGCTGATCTCGTTATAGAATTTTCTCTACCAACTGGTTAATCTTCCAGTCACTATAGAGAACATTATGGATGCTTCCTGCATCTAGTTGTCACATCATTAAGTCTATGCTACTAGAGTCCACCGTATGTCTCATGCTCTTTTTCAAAGGAAGTCTATCAACCTGTGTCAGACACTCCTCATAAATCTTGACTTTGCATGTCGGCCATACCTTCAGTTTGTCTCAGAATCACATGATACTTTGGTCTTATGATGCACCCTAGCCCTACTTTCATCATTGGTAGGTCATCTTGAACCCAACAATCGACATTTCATCATGGGTCGTCAAATGGGTGGTTTCCCTTGTGTTCGATGACAAGACATCTATTCACACTTTGGGATTCGTGCAGTGTCTTGGATGTCATTATCCTTATTGGTGGTTTCCTCGCCTTTGTCAACAATTTTTATCATTGGTTTCTATTCAGAGGGTCTTTTTCGTGTACCGCTTGCATTTGGCACACGCAAAAGACGCACAGGGTCGTTGGTTCATGAACATGTTCTTCGTTCGATATCCACCAAATCATGAAGCTCCTGCTTTGTTCCTCGTGCTGACTGATGAGAGATGCCTTAATGCTCTCCTTTTAGTGGGTCTCTTTCCATCGACTTTAGCTCATGTATTCTGGATACGAGACCTAGAGTTTTATGAATACCTTGAAGCTTGCAGTCATTAGTGGCAGGCTCTCTCACCATTGACATATGGGAATACATCAATGTCTCTTGATCAATGGATCTCTCAAGTGTTTAACACCAGCTCCTTTATTCACATTTGTAGAGATGTACTCGGTGCCTTGATACCTACTTTCATCATTGGTAGGTTGTCTCGTGTTTGTTAACGATATACCTCAATGATCGGTAATCAAACGATGTCTCATCGTATTCGACCTCAACTCATTTATTCACATGATGTAGACTTGCACCATTGGCAGATTGTATTGAAGACTTGAAGACATCACTTTGTGGACACAACTTTCCTGAGATGTTGCTTCCATTTCATTGGACTAGTACCTATTTGACTTCAATGATCATGGGAGATTAGATTGGACTCCATGGTATACATATATCTTCAGATTGATTTTGAGACTAGTTTCAATGGGCCTTGTTCGTGACTATGACAACTATTGGCATGTAACCACATTTATACTTGCCTACTCATGGCCATGAACACTTGTTGGTATATTTTCCACATGGATCTGCATTGTATTCTTGGCAGCCATGTATGCAAAGTCAGTACATAATGTAATGAGAAATTGAGTTCGTCCAACTGGTTCTCTACCACTCCACTTCTGGGTTATTTATAATGTATTTCGGCCATCGCAGATACTCCTCTGATATCACACATTAGGGGGCATCTGTTATAGCAAGATTTGCCTCACCATTGATATCTTGCACAAAGGGCCTTTTTCCATTTCCCTATGCAGACTTATCAACCCCTTTTTGATAAATCCAGAGCCAAAAATATATATTTTTCCACATATACTCTCCCTAACTGCTTTGCAAGATGTGTATATGCTTGATGATCCACTACGCTTGTGTATA
Organism: Picea engelmannii; assembly: GCA_009831015.1. Classification (NCBI taxonomy): domain Eukaryota; kingdom Viridiplantae; phylum Streptophyta; class Pinopsida; order Pinales; family Pinaceae; genus Picea; species Picea engelmannii. The sequence continues at coordinate 638,477 of ML777815.1, forward strand.
TCGAGATTTGTGCCAGAAAATACAAAATGAGGTTGGGTTTCCATGTCACGATAGAAGATATCTGATCTTTGGCCTTCCATATACTGGAAACGTTCCGACTCGGCCCTTTAGTGGCATTCTGGAGGCTATAAGAGCACAATTTTGAGCTATGGAAAAAGAGGAGAAAGCATTCAACTTTGAGATCAAAGTTACTCTGGAGAAATTACTTCATATTGAGTCTGCATCCCTTTGTCCCTCAAGTCTGAACACAATGTTCATCCCCCAAGCTCTTTCCTTATTGTCGAGAGGACCTCATTACCTCTTTGCTATGAGATTGCCTTTGGTGGAGGATTGAAGTGGTGGAGACCCAGTTGGAAGGAACTTGGTTTCTTGGTTTCGAACCGTGCCGACACAGAAGTCTGTAATGTTGATACCTCTGTTGATCAATTATTAATAGAAATACTCCTTTCCCGTCCTATCGATATCTTGAAAATATATGATTATTATCCATGGGCATGTTTGTAATGTTTATTAATGGATCGTGCTATCTAATGTGCTAACTCATTTTATATATTGTCACTATATACTTGCATCACTTGTTTTTTGAGAACTTCTTGCAGGTGTAAATCTTTGGGTCAAAGTGCTCAACGGTGGAATGCCATCAAACAATTGAATCAAGGTAGGATTCTTCCTCGTATTGCACATTAGTTTATATAACACATGTTGGAATTGAGTTGATTTCTACAGTCATACCTGTCTGTTGTGGTTTACCCTTGGCCATAGAGAGTTTTTCCCTTGTAACAACCTTCTGCGGAAAAAAACCTTGAATTTTTTTTGATTTTAAATCAACGATATCTTGGCCTCCTGAACTCCAATTTGGACAATATTATTTTTGAAAGTGGTTTTCTTTCCGAGAGGAACTCAGATATACAATCAATTTCATCAAATTTTTCACATAAAGCTACAAGAATTTTCCAGAGTGTTGCAACCCTATTTTTCTTTGTCTTTTGAAACCCTACAAAAATAAAAAATAAAATTGCCTCTTTTTTTGGCCAAAGAAAGAGATCTGATACCACTTGTTAAGTACCAAATATACACAAATAATATCACCACACAAAATATATGGAACAATATGGAAAATCCCCTTTATTATTATGAAACCCTTAGGGTAGGGAAACACCTTACAAATGATCCTTTTAAGGAATGGATCCACTCCTGATGACTTGCCCCTTTGAGGGGGAAACATCCTAATGAGATACACTCTAAATACAATACTTGTTCAATTATTCCCATTACATTGTTTACACCCCTTTAAATAATACTACGTACCACCTAAGAACATTCAAGAGGAGGAACCTTCTAGAAGCAAAACCTTCTAATAATCCCTCTTACATTTATTATGTTCACACTATGGATTATTCATTAAAAGTGGCCTCCATACACATCTACTATTATTTCCCCTAGGTACCTTCTTAGGCACCCCATATTATCCTCCTATTTACAATACAAAGAATGGAGTAGATATTATGGGAATAATACTGAGTCAAGGAATGTCCAAAACTCCACTCCCAATCTTGCCGAAAGGAACCAGTCATGTCAATATTCATCTTAAAATATCTTCTTGAGGTATGATCCTAGTAATATCCATAAATGTAGGCCAATCCATAGAAGACAATGCAAACTCCTTATCCATTGAATTCTATTTCTTCCAAGAAAACAAATTAGAATCCCAAAGATCTTTCGAAAAGAAAATATTCTTTTTACTAAGCCTCCTTGTCTGAAAAAGAGGGAGGTCAAAAATGAAAGTACTCTCCTGCTTTCAACTCCAAATTGTCCTCCTAGCCAGATCCCAACCCAATATACTACCTATTTACTTCCAACAAACCAAACCTTCCACCCTCCTCCAAGTTGTCCAAATACTCCTGAAGATGAAGGACCTTGAAATCTGGAAATTACGAGGAGTAGCAATGATATCACATAAACCAAAATGTCTCCTTACATTGCCAACATGTTGAGATGAAATCAATTCATGCCAAATCAAAACTTGCCAAGGGGATGAGCCCTTTAGACATATAACCACCCATTTAGTGGCCAAAATGTTGCCTTGGGTTACCACATTAATTAGACCAAGGCCACCCTTATACTTGAGCATGATACAAGCATCTCAAGGGACCATGGAAAGACCATGAGCCCCACCATAATTGGCCCAAAAATATGAGCGCAAAATTTGTTCCAACCAGTGAAATCGTGTCTTTCTAGGAAGCCAACAAGACACATAGTAGATGTGGGAGGCCTAACTTAGTATCAAAATGAATATCCTTGCACTACCAAAAAATTAACTTATGTTGCAATATTTTCAGGGACCAATCCCACATAGAAACCAATGAAAGGCCCACCCAAATGGTATACCTAGATATTTCATAGTAACCCCTAGTTGGGAAAACCCCCAAGTATTTGGAAACCATGTGGGCCAATCCTCAAGATCAACTTGCCAATAGTCCATATTATGATCACTAACAATTTCCGCTAAAGACTCATAAAAAAATGCAAGACAATCCTTCACAATTGAGACCGACTTTTGATTAGTATAGACCAAAAAAAGAGAATCATCCACAAAATAATTTCTAACCATATTCTCCACCTATGGAGAGAAATACCTTTGATCCAACCTTGAAGATGAGTTGCCTCTATAAATAACCAAGAGCATCGATCATCAAAACATAAAGATAAGGGGCCAAAGGACACCCTTGTCTAATATACCCATGGATATGGATGCGAGGGTACAACACATTATTCATAGAAACAAAAGTAGAGGCACAAGTAAACAAGGTGTAAATCATACAAACACAATCCTGGCCAAACCTAAGGAAAGTCAAAATATAAGTGATAAATGTCCAATAAATGTAATCATATGCTTTGTCAAAATATTTTTTCACGAAGATTTCTTGTTGACTAGATTTCTATCCCACTCCATGACCTCCCAAGTTGACAAGATTATATCCTAAATAAATAATCCCTATACAAATCATGTATGCTCTCGATGAAATTTTTTTTAGGCCACTGATCTAGATTATTTTCGGCATGAAATGAGAGCGTAGATATAACACATAAATATATAGATATATTGCAAGAGATCCAATAATATAACATAGATATATCAGATATATAACAAGAGGAATAGATATACATTAATACACAATTTCTATTAATGAGTGAAATGTACAAAAATGTAGAAATACAGAGTGAAAAACTCGCTAGAATGGTGGCAACTTATCTCTGAGAAGAGATGTGACGACTACTCAATTTTGAAAGAAGATGATTATTACAATGAGGATCCAAAGTCATTTTTAACATAAAGAAAATCCAAAACCATAACCCCGGAAGATGAAAAGCCAATAGTTTTGTGGACCCTGTTTTGGGTAGTTTGGTGTATCAACTTACCGGGGGCGTAACTTTGACATACAATCTCTGTTTGGGGTGCACAATAGCTCGTTGGAAAGGTATCTACAAGGATATTCATTTTGGGGGATAAATCAAAGCCTTTGGCTATCATTGAGGTGCATGATTGTGAAAATACATCGTTTAGGCCCTCAAAATGGACTCAGAAGTTTGGGACTGCTAAAATAGTAAATTGCCAACAAACTATTTTGAGCCAGTTGGAATAGGTGGGTGACCATCGATATCCACCTATATCAATCCTCCCTCCTTAGGAAGCAATGGTATCCATTACGTTGAGTTCCTGTGGGAGAGGGGAAAGCGTTTGTTGAATTTGAATCTTGGTGAGTTGCTTGCCTTGCTGGAGAAGTTGCACTACTTAGCTTGTTGAAGACTGTCACGAACCTATTGCTGGTGGGATTGAATCTATTCAACCAAATTATTGTATCTTGGCTTGATTGGGAATTTTGTAAGTACCATTGTAGGTGAAGAAACAATATCTTCTTTCTCTTCTACAATCTACTTCTGTTGGAAATGAAGGTATTGGGCCAAGGCTACAGTGGTTGCAGTGTCCTTGTAACACCCTGTTTCCCCCAAATTGTAATTAATCATAAAATAGGATTACCATGCTAAGGAATGTGGACAATGTAAATGTATTATTGTTTGAGTTTCCAATAAATGAATATGGGGGTGAATCCTTGAAAGTATTGGCCATGCTATCACTAGAGGAAAGAATGTGAAAAACTATAAGAGAGGGTTCATTATATCAAATAACCCCAAATTTCCCTTGATAGGGATAATAAATCTCCTTCGGATCCCAAGGAGAGAAACTAGTTAATGAAGAAAGGACCAGTGGTTGAATTATCAACCACTCCCATGAATGGGAGCATGGTCTAACTACAAAATGTCAGCCCGAAGTACCATTGGGTATGACAGACCAAGCTGACCCGAGTTCCCTTCTGACAGAAGGAATGAGATGGGTTGAGAACCATCTTGGGGAAAAGATATAATAAAAATCAGTAAGGAGAATGTGCAAAGATATTTGGGGGATTATGAACATAAGACCACGATCTTGATGTTGGGTGAGCATCTGATAAACCTTGCCCAGGGCCATGACAAAGAAAGAAATCTCTAAAAGTTGTAGAGAACAGAACCCGGGTAGAAGCTGAAACAGAGAAAGAATCCTTGAGAACCATGAGATTTCCCTGGTGATATCATGGCTTGGCATAGGGGTGGCCAAAGTGCTAAGAATGAATGCCTCTGATCCTATGGTTGGGTGGAAGGACAAAAACCCACAGTCAGTTAGTTGGCTACCATCTGTAATAGATTAGTAATCACATATCTTGTGCATTTAAGTGGTACTGTGAATTTAAGTTGGATATCCTATGAATGTTGTAGGGATGGATATGTTTGCTTAATGATTTATACTGTACCATTTTTGTGTCTACTTGACTGTGTAAGTAGGAAAGTAGGAAATTGTATGAATTGGACATGTTTTTATACTCGTAAATGCTTGCGTCCTGTGGTGGATTAAGCTAGAGCCACGAACTGTGAGTTCGTCGACCGTGGACATAGTTTCATGTATGCATGTCGACCCTCCTAGTCATTATGAGTCCCTTGGAGGATGAAGTTTGTTAAGATCAGGAGAGGTAGTGCAGATATGCACAAGATCTCTATGAGGAAAGTAGAGACCGAGAACCACTTAAGTTATAGACTTGATGAAGGAGTGCAAGAGTTGTGCAGAGGACCCTTCTAAGTGTTAAGTTCAGGAGAAAGAGCGCAAAGATATTAAGCCTTTCAGAGCTAACAAATCTTAGGAAGAATAGCGAGATTGAAGTATCAAAAGGGAAGGTTCCTTTGTTTGGAAGATGAATGAATGAGAACTATTTGGGAAGAGCCAAGGTCCGTTGTAACCATTAGATATGGGAAGGAGCATGGGAGTTAACCCCTTGAGCCCTTCAGACTTCGAGAGTTCGGCGAATTGAGAAATTTCATCGTAAGTGAGGTAAAATCCTTGAAGTCTTGAAGTTAATATGGACCTTAGATTTGAGGATGACCGAGAGCCATCCCAACCGTCAGATCTATAAGGTAGTCAGCCCGATGTTGACTAACATCAGGAGATTTCAGTTGAGGAGTGAGTCAACCTCCCGAAGGATCGGAGGCCGGATTTCACCTAAGATGTCGATCTCCAAGGAAAGTTGTCAGAACATCTACCACTTTGGAGAAAAGTCACTCCGTAGGAAATCTTGTGGCAAGGGGCGAGAACTTCTGAAGGCCGAAGTACTGGAGTTCATCCTAACCGTTGATAGTAGGGGATGCGTGTCTAGAGATCTGACACTCCCGGAGGATTTCACTCTGGAGGTTTGTGTTGGTGAGTAATTTGAAACTCCCGAAGCGTGAAACCCCGAAATGATTTGTAGTCGTCGATTCGTGGGAGACATATGTTGATAGATAATTAAATCTAGGTGAAATATTTTCAGGAGAAAGTGGGTGTGGAAAGGTGGAAATTCCCAAACACCTAAATCCCAAGTTAAACCATGACCGTTGATTGGGAAGGACACGTGGCACATGATCTCTGACTTTGGAAGAATGTACTCCGGGAGGATGGATTTTTGGAGCGTTCGGATCACCCGAACACCGAAGTCCCGAAGTGAACCTGGACAGTCAGATCCAGAGGGACGAGTGGCATAAATCCATTGTATCCGGGTGAAAGAGGATCGAGGAAGGTCATGGACCATCGATCAGACGCGAGCATATTAATGCAAGGAGTACGTGGGAATTCTAAATTCCCTAAGGACCAAGCTCAAATGAGACTAGCACTTTTTAGAAGCGCATATGAGGTCCAAGAGGCGAACTTGTTTCAAGTTCGTAAGCTTAGGAGGGAAGCGATATTCAAGACCCATACAATAGGGATTGCATGTAGTAAATCGAAGGTTGAATCCTTTAAGCACTTAGAAAATATTCTAAGTCGGAGCAAGTCAGAAGCCTAGGAGGAGGAGCGACAATGGCCGTTGGATCACATTGAAAAGGACCAACAACCGTTTGATCAGAGCAAGGAGCACGAACCTTAGCGCTTCACACATGCAGGAGAGAGAACTTACCAAGGTTTGAGACTTGAGATTTTCGAAGCCCGAAGAGATGGAAATCAAAAGTAAAATCTCAATCGTCTGATCAGTCGGAGTGAATCTGAATCATCAGATTGTATGAAGTAAATCTCAGGCATCAGATCACTCAAAGTGAATCCGAGC
>ML777815.1:652038-694421 GCA_009831015.1 Picea engelmannii
CAACATACCCAAAAAAACATCGTTTAGGGCCTCAAAATGGCCCCGGAAGTTCAGGACCTAAAAAAACTGCTAAAAATAGTAAACTGTGCGAAAACTGAAAAACTGAAAGAAGCAATGGTGGGGGTCCAAGTGGAATAGGTGGGTGGCCACCAATATCCACCTGGATCATACATGGAATAAATTTGTGGACTCCGTGTAAATACCTGAAGTAATCCTTGATCATCAGATCAAGTGGTCACGCGTCAGTGGATTATAACCTTCGGATAAAAGCCATTGAGAAAAAGGGTGAAGTTTGAGATTTGAGATCTCAGAAGTCCAGAGACCCGAAGGAGATCTCGATCATTGATCGAGAAGAGGGATGCATGATCGTTGATCTAGTTGAAAGTTCAAACCCCCGAAGCAGGGGCAGAGCCACTGATTGAGAAGGACAGGTGTCTGCAAATCATCGACTCTAGAGGATTGATGTATGGAAGAAAGGAAAGTTTGAGACTTGAGAATTCAGACGTCCGGAATTCCAAAAAAAATCACAACCATTGATTTGAAAGAGGTCAGATCTGATCCACAACTTTGAAAGGGATATATCTGAACCATCATTTTAGAGGCACCATCAAGATCATGAGATCAACGGTCTGTATCATTGTGGGGATCAGAGATGCGTGAAGTTTAAAATGTTGAGGGTGGGCCTTAATCCAAACCATGGTTTTGAAGAAAGGACACGTGGAGGCTCAAGGAGAATTGCGGGTCGAAAGGTAGTTTGGTTTCAAATTGCCTTTGGCCGCGCCTACAATTGTGTGTTTGTGTGAGGTTATCGCCCAAGGTCACCTCAAGGAGGGGCTTATCAGAAAAGGGGCTAGCACCCAAACTCATATATTCCTCAAGCGCGAAGGGAAGGTCATGGGTACCATTAGACCTGCACCCAGAAGTCGAAAGGGTCTGCATTTAATTACAGAGAGAGACCATCAGGGTCTTAGAGAGTCATTTGGCTTCAAAATCAGAGATCCTTGACTGAGAGGTTGGACTGGTTCCCTGACTTTCCAAATTAGAAACCATGAATTGAGAATATGTCCTTTAATAAAAGCAAAATTTTTTATGCCCCGTCGTAGGTGTGTTACAGTCCTTTTGTTCACCTTTTGAAAAGATTGCGAAGAAGCTGAATTTTGTAGTACGAGATACTAATTTGCGACACTATTTAGGTGGGACAATAGTCATAAATACCTCTAGTATCCTGTAGAGATTACCCCCCAGAGTAACAATGACACTACGGGGTCGAGACTCATAAATAGCATGGCGCTTCCAAATGTATGGCTGGTCCAAAAGAACACCATAGACATCGAGTGGGGAAAAATCACATAATACCTCATCCTTTAAGGGCTCGATGCCATATGAAAATCATAATTTCTAGCTGACACAAAGATCTCGTCCCTGGTGAAGCCACTCGATGTTGTATGGTTGTGGGTGTGGTGTTGTCGACAATCCCAACTATTTGACGACCTTTGTTGAGATGAGGTTCTTCTAGATTTTTCTATCAATAATAAAATGCAGAGGGCCCCCCTTCACCCACATATGTGAATAAAAAAGGCACTCCCCCTCTTCAATATCTGATGGTTCTTTTGGTTGAATTGTTGCGGTCGCCATAGTAGCAGTGGGGTCTGTGTTGATGATCTGTCTTCTTCCATTATTTTCTGAATAATATTCTGAATCAGGGTTCGACTCCTTTTCTTTGATCTCAACCACCAATGATTGTTTTGAGTGACATTCATTAGTGTTGTACTAGGGGATTTTGTGGAAATCACATGATTTTATAGTGTCCTTATTCGTCTTTCTGTTACCCTTCTTTTCCTGTGGCTTGGAAAACTTTTCGGGAGGCTATTTTTAGGGTCGTCTTTATCATACTTCGGTTGTTGTGGATTTGCAGATTCGAACTCCCATTTGTTCTGGTGCCTAAATTTATGCTTGATTTTGACAACATATCGATAGGCAACTCCCAGTGATGATATGTCCAAGAAATCCATTTCAGTTTGGATGTACCTATGCAAAGCCCTCTGGTATTTCAGAACCAAATGACGCTCAAAGTCTTTGATACCCAACTTGGTGCACAAGGTATGGAGATTATTTGTGAACTACGACACTATTTTTCCCCCTCTCTTTCCGTAGTGTGGTCCATCTCATGAGTTGGTCATCATAGTTACCAATAGGGTAATATTGTTCCTTGACCGGATCCACAAAGAAATCCCAAGTGGGATCGACCCAATATATTCCAGACTCCTCTATGGAACTTTGATCCCAGTAAGTTTCCCACCAATGTTTGACATGGGGGAGAGCCTTAAGGAGTGCGAAGGTGATCTTTTCCCTGTCGAAATTTTTTTGAACAATGAAGTAACCTTCTATAAGATTTAACCATTTTCTAGGCCATCCACATCTATCTGATCTTCAAATACGGGAATATCAAAATCAACCTGTACCTTGAAAGGAGAGGTTCTTCCAAAGTGGCCACTTGATGAAGATGCGCCTTCTGTTATCGACATACCTTGAAGGATGTAGGCAAAATTCTCCATCATTTCATCACTCTGTCGCATGAGAGCTTGCTCAAGAAACAAATTAATATAATCTTCTGCTCCATCATTTTTATTTTCTTCTGCCATGGAGGGTTTCTTGGGCGTGCGAGAAATTTTTTCCTCAAGAGAGACAAGCTCGAGACCCAACCAGGGAAAATTTTAAGAACCCCCCCTAAATTTATATGTATAATAAATGGGTGAATCCCCATGACACATGGGAAAGTGAGAAGGCTATTTTATCAATAACATAATATGCATATATAATTTTTTGGCGAATCTTTCACCAAATTATATAATCTTGTAAAATTTGGGCGAATCTTTCACATAATTATAAAATCTTATGAAATTGTGGCAAATTTTCACATAATTATAAAACCTTTTAAAAGTCTTCGTGAATATTTTAAAAGTCTATTAATTTAAATAAATTCGAATCAATGTTCGATCTTGAGAGTATTCCAAGAAAATATGGTACAAAATAGGGCACTTATGTCACATGTGCTCACCTACACAATGTAGTTAGCAGGACATTTTGGAGACTAAATATATATGCCAAGCACTAAAAATATCTATGCTTATATCACTAAATATATACATCTCTTATCTTTCCTTATGCTTTCCCTCTATGCAATTGACTATATCCACAATGTTGTAGGCTTGTTTATATAATTTAGTTGAGAATCCATCAAGACTTAGAGCATTGTCAGGAATCAAGATTCATGTCCCACGTAACTTTGTTAATCTACTCAAGTGAGACATTGTTGGATGATTAAATTGCCCCTTTTTCCTTATCATTTCAATGCCATTTTCATCTCATTCTCTTGTATTAATTCATCCCTATTATTTACATTTCCTATGAGAACATCAATCCTGGAGCAGGTACAATTCATTATTCATTCAACATTGTGTTATGTTAAAAATTAATTCATACTTTACTTGTAAACTAGGATGATGTTTCCTTAGTCCTAATTTGGGTAATTACACAGTCATACTTGTAAACCACGAAGATGTACATATATGAAAATATGGTGGCGTTGAAACACCATGCTGAAACACTTGGCTCAGGCTGAAACACGCTCCACACACGAAGAATACTATGTAGAATTAATAAGAATGAATGCATATATGCTGGTGCTGAAACATCTGGCTGAAACACGCTGCACGCATGAAGAAGACTATGCAAAACTAATAAGAATGTCCATTGAATGTAGATATGATAGTGCTGAAACACCGCTGAAACATGCACAAAGAAGTCTGTGTCAATATACTCAAGTGAGACATTATTGGGTGCTTAAATTTCCCGTTTTTCCTTATCATTTCCATGCCATTTTCATATCATTTTCTTGTATTAATTCATCTCTATTGTTTACATTTCCTATGAGAACATCAATCCTGGAGCAGGTACAATTCATTATTCATTCAACATTGTGTTATGTTAAAACTTAATTCATAGTTAACTTGTAAACTAGGATGATTTTTCCTTAGTCTTAATTTGGGTAATTACACAGTCATACCTGTAAACCACGAAGATGTACATATATGTAGATATGATGGTGCTGAAAAACTATGTTGAAACACCTGGATGAAACACACTGCACACACAAATAATACTATGCATAATTAATAAGAATGAATGCAGATATACTGGTGTCGAAACACCATGATGAAACACACACGAAGAAGACTATGGGCCATGGCCCCACCGATTCCATCATATCCAACCGACATAGTTACTCCACCATTTTCATAGTTAGTCAGTAATAAGTATCTATTAATGGAAGGTACTGATAAGTTGATAACATTGATTGGACAACTAAACGTGATTTCCACCTCAGATTTTGCTTACTGCCTGTCAATGTCCATATGTACATGTCCGTGGTTTACAACCTACAGGTATGATTGGTCACTGTGACATGTGTTTGACATGGTACTATGAAATAATGACTGTTCCACGCCCTTCCACATCACCAACAAACAACCAATACTGTTAGTTCAAGTTCGGGGGTATCCCATCATCCATGAATAAATTAACCAATCACCGCCATAAACGTTCAATCAACATAGTTTCTAGGTTGATTTTTCCCACGAAATTTGAATCACCACCACCCTTCCAAAAATAACAACAAATATCCTTCCATTGTTCATGTGCGCTCATGCATGTTGAAGCTCCCGGGTCTGTAATAGCTAATTACACAGAAGAATGTTCAACATGGGAGGATTTGCAGTTCGTCATGAACCAATAACCCTTGATGCCTTGTGTTGGTACTCAAAAGTCTACAAAATATTTGAATATGCAGGGTGGGTAGCATATTTCGAGTAGTTGGATGGGTTTGACAGTGATATTTCCCTAGAATTCACCTAGAATTTAACATGAACTCATTCACATGTTAGAGGTTTGGAGATTGGTGTAACAAAGGAGGTTATATCCTATGTTACAGAGATTCCCAGAACTGGCAGAAAATGGTTTGGATGAAGGACAACCATTCCTAATGCAAAGAACAATTTCTTGGAGGAAGGAGAGCAAGTGTAATCTATAGGATGTGGCACAACAATAGAGTCTTTACCTCAACCTTGGGACCGGGTTGTTGTTTTCTTGAAGAAATATATTACATGTGAAGGTAGGTACAAGATTGTTTACACATATAATTTTGTTCTGCTGTCACACCTTCGTCATGGCTCGTTGATAAATATGCCTTATTATTTGTTAGAATCTTTGCATAATATGACACATTATATAAGACAATATTGTTTTCCCCAAGGTTCTGTCACACACCATTGTCTGATAAAATTAATAGTGCTTAGAGTCTTGGAACTAAAAAACTAGACACTGTCTCAATTCATTGCCAGGGGAGTAGTAGAAGTTGATGGAAATGAAACAAAAGAGGAAGCAAGAAGTAGTGACATGAGTATTTCAGACAGGGAAAGAGAGGAAAGAGAAGGAATTAATGAAGAGTTGGGACAATATAATGTTGCTGGAGAAATAGGACATGGAAATGGTGATGTAGAAATGAGGGATAGCCTTGGAGTTGTGATTGCAAAAGATGTACACATGGAATATCTTGGAGTGCAGATGGAGGAATCTCTGCACCAAAACCCTGAAAAATAACCTACCATTATAGTAGAGGAAAATGAGCACTTGATAGAAGAGAATCAACTAACACAACATGAAGGAGGGGATATAGAAAAAGAACTAAGTGTGGAAGAAACCATGACAAAAATGAGGGAAGGATCAGATACAAAGATGCCTTATGGAGATACAATGAAGGAATTAAGTGTGGAGAGGTCACCGTCACATTAAAGGGCAGAAAATCCACCAGAACAAATTCATGATGTTGAAACAATGATTCCAAGCGAGAATGTAATTGAGTTGCATGAAGAATAATATGCTTTGCATGATGATTCTTCCCATATTGACCCTGATTATAAGGTTGAAATTGTCTCAGAGAAACCTCCCTAAACAGTTGAAAATCTATTAAGGAGGAAGAGGCCATTGCCAAAGTTTCCATCAACTTTCCCAAGTACAAGGATAAGAACCAGGGCTGTTGTCGCAACATAAACAACTAAGCTGAAAATGGTAGAAATTGAGATTCACGTGCTACGTCCTCTTTCACCCACTATTACATAAGAACCACTGGGTGATGAAAAACAATAGGAAGCTGTCACTGTAACACAAGAACCAATTGACAACCTGAGCCCAAATCAAAGAGCTGTTGAAACACAAGAACCTGCTGTTGAAAGAGGTAAACGTAAGATTCATGCCTTTCTATTAGAGAATGATCAATTGAAAAGAGAAGTTCATAGGATTAATAGGGAATTGGAAATGATAAAATAATAAAATGGAGCCCAAAGGTCTCTGCCTCATGATCTATATTTATTAGTGCAAGAAGCCCATCTTTTAGGAGGACAAACTGTGCCATCAGAGAAGGCTGAAACACATGAAACATTTAAGGAATATTTGTGTCCTGAGTGTGGGGATATTTATAGATTATATGGGTCTAAGGTGACCCTTCTTGAGTCTTCAGCTTTGGGACTAATAAGAAGACATGAAGAGCTGGCTAAGGCAGCACAGAGAAAGAAAGCCACTGCCACACAAGAACCAATGGCTAAGGAAGAAGAAAACAATACTGTCGAAACACTCGAGAATGACACTGTAACAAAAGAACCAATGTTACCTTATTTAAATATGCAGTATAATAAGGATATACATGAAGCTGTCATTGTAACACATGAACCAATGATGGCTAAGAATGTTGAACCAACCTAGCCTAAGAGTACCACTACTACACAAGAACCAATGATACCTAATTTAAATCAACAATCTGATGAGGCCATAAAAGAAGAAACTATCACACAAGAACCAATGGTTGAGGAAGAGGAATTACCACAACCATATAAATTCACTGTTACACAAGAATCAATGACACAAGCTCAAATTCCTCTGGAAATCAGTGATGAGGATGAATAAGAAGTTGACCATTATGACACATAAGATAATACTATCTTTTTGCTAGCAGAGATTGATAAATAGAAGCAACAAGTTGCCATGTTTGGAGAAGGAATTATTCCTATGCCAACCCACATAAAGGAAATACAAGACCTCATGGAGAAATACGCTGAATTTTTTATGTCTCAGAAATTTAAATGGGAAGAAATGAAGAAGGAATTGGGAGATTTGAAGAAGCTGCAAGCTAAGTGCCAAATTCTGCAACAAGATAAAAATCAAATGTATTTGTTAGCAGAAGAGATGATGAGCTGTAGAAGCCCTTATCCCTCATACTCGGTCTTCCTTTATGAACAATTAACTCTTTTTAAGCTTAAAGCTATTAAGGAAGGAAGGCCTTATAAAATGATTAGTGCCTCTAAGTTTTTAGAAACTTTCTCCCAGAGTGATTTCTCAGATCAACATTTCTTGTGTGAGATTTATTTGCATGAATAGGCTTGCTTGTTGGATATAAAATTTAATCTTGTTCCCTATGTAGGAGATATGCAACTGAGAGCCTTCACTTCTTTTGTGAACAATCAAGAAAAATGGTGGAATTCCTTCCACACAATTCAAAAGAATGAAGGAGAAGCAAAATTATGGATTAGGGGTGAACCCTGTACTCCTGTTACTATTTTTAATACACATCGACATCTACTCTCTTCATCTTACAGGACTAGAAAAGTGAGAGAACATCAAAGGTTTGTCATAGATTCTTGTGTTAAATTTTTTTTTGACCATAAACCGTTTGCACTTGAAGGTAGTGGATTTAGATGGGAAGCATCCTCTCCGACATTGAGGACCAAGGATCCCTACAATCATGACAATTTTACCTATGCTATGTCTCAGGTTCCTATTTATATTGAGTTCATTCAGACTTGTGGTCCACAATGGTTGGGGCTTAAATTTCATTTCCATCTTATTTGGCTGCCAACAAAGAAGTATCAACATAAGTACAGATTGACTAAGAAGACTGAAAGGGAATGTTGGGAAGAAGTGATTTATTCTAGGGGATACATGAATTTAGAAGATAATGCCGCATCATCCTACAATATTTATAATTTGCATTGGAAAATTTCATGCCCCGAATTAGACTCCGATTATGAGTGAGTGAAGTAGCATGAGGACATGCAATGGTGCAGTTGGGGGGGAGATGTTGGGTGCTAAAATTGCCCTTTTTTCCTTATCATTTCTCATTCTCTTGTATTAATTCATCCATGGACCATATTGCTTACATTTCCTATGAGAACATCAATCCTGGTCCCCGGAGAAGGTACAATTCATAATTCATTATTCATTGATGATTGTGTTATGTTAATTCATAGAGTACTTGTAAACTAGGATAGTGTTTCATAATTTGGGTAATTACTGATGTATTAATAAGAATGAATGCAGATCTGCTCCCATCTCGTGTTGAAACACTGTGATGAAACACCTGGTTGAAACACGCATGAAGAAGACTATGTCACCACTAATTGACTCTCTTCGTGGATCTAACAGATCCAACTGGCAGAGGGCGATCTTCTGGAGACTGGAATTAGCACAAATTATCTAGGGAATCATGCAACTTTCCACATCATTGGATAACAATTGGAGTGCTGATTTCTAAGTTTCTAATTTTTGTTATTGTAATCTTAACAATCTCTATTTTAAGAAGTTATGAATAGCTTGAGAATCGAAATATTCTCAATATTGTTCAAACTACTGGTAGTTTCATTCTATTCTGAGAACATGGCATGGTTTAAAATATGTACAAAGTGTTTACGCTAGGGATCTAGTCCTTGTTTTTCCATTGAGCACTGGAGAATTAACATTGTATCTGGAAAATTAATCTCTTAATAAGAAGTGACAATGTTTAGCTGAATTTCTGTTAGTGATTAATTCTTTTTAGTTTTTTTACATGAATCTTTGTTTGGAGGCAAGGGCCCACCTCCACACAAAGCTCACCTCAATCGATTGTTAGTTTTCTATTCCTGTGCATGTCACATGATAAATAAACAACTTAACCTTTGTCTGAAGTCTCTATGATTAATGTTGTTGAAGCAGTAATTATTTTTGGATTGATGTTGCTGAATAGATTGCAATTGTTGTTGTAACAGTTTGTTATATTGAAAGTGTAATATTTACTGAATGGTTTAGTTAGTCCTTGTCACTTGATGATTAGTATTGCTGTTACATATCAACCATCTCATTGAATGATATCATATATTAAGTTCTCTACTATTTATTGTTGAGCAAGATCTAGATGGAGGTGTGATTGTGGATTTATGATTTATTGAAGTTACAATTTCTTTGAAGTGCAAATTTTATTATGCAATCAGAGAGTAGATATTTTGAGAGGATTTGAATTCTTGCAAAAGTAATATAGATCTTTTAATTAATTTCACCTGATTGGTTTCTTTTCTATAAGCAGTGGTTTAGTGGTGAAGGATTAATTCAATAGTTAGATTTAGAATTGTTCAGTGAGAAGGAAATATATAACAGTCTCAACAATGATCAGAGTTTGAGTAGGTATTTATTAGCTTGGGTCAGCATGTGAATTAGTGTCGGAAGCAAATCTATAACAAACTCAACATATGAATTACTGTCAAAAGACTCAATGTTTATGCATAGAATGTGCTTGATTTCCTTTGAAATAACCAGACTAGATTACAAATCATTTCATAATTTTTTTTCTTGATAGGCTACATGTAATTTTTATTTATTCATGACATTAAAACTATAAATGAGTTAGAGGAAGAATTCCAACTAATGTTAATAATTTCTCTATATCAGTTAATCGAAAGAGAAGATCTTAAGCTTTGTTTACACTGAAGCGATGTTCATACCTCACCCCTACTAAGGATTGGTACTCACTAAATAGTCTTTGAGATGGTTCATTTAATGAGATCCATCTTGTATCAACATCTTTTAGTATATTTTTTCCATCTGTAACACCCTCAATTTTTTTTTGAAACTCTCTAAATCACTTGGGACTACAACAAAAGTATGCATGAGTTTCATGTACAAGATATTCAACTTTTGAAACCAGTGGAAACTTGCTTACTATTTTAAATGCAAGATTCATTCTATGAGCCATATAATGAATACTAATCATAAATGGTGAAGCTGATAGTTGTAGTTTGACTCAAAGGCCATTCCTTTTCCCTTGCATGAATGCCGCTCCATCTGCTCCGACACATACCAACTTTTCCGCAATCACTAAATGATCCATACCACAAATTTCCTTCAAAGTCTTGATGACTAGTTCATAAATATTTTGAGTTGTAAAATTCTCCCTCATTTTATGAATCCCAAGTAAATATGAATGCCTAACATGATCATTAACCATATAAATACTCATGCAGATCCATGAAGTATTATCAATAGCTGTAACTTCATCCAAAGACAATGAAAAAAACCTAGCATTTTCAATATTCTCTTTCAAATCATCCTTTTCTACTTGAGATAGATTTTTTTCCCATTCCCAACCACTCGTTACTGACCAATGAGAATATGGAAAATGTGACACTTCAAGAAAATATATAAAGTTCTTGTAATCTGGAAAATATGTCATAAGACGACCTCTAGATAAGATGTGAAATATAGTGCTTATTTGCATCGCCTTGGATAACAAATTTATTTCCATCGTCTTTCCAAATAGAGATGTGATGGTTCCTCCACTTTCCTTGAGTTTTCTCTTACTAATTAAGTATTTATTATATTCATCTTCATATTTGACATGTCGAAAATCCTCAGAAGATTTCCATCTGATAATAGATTTCTCCTCACCATTACAATTTCCTTATCATACAACTTTCCTGCATGCTTCTCTATTGTATCTAACTTCATATGCAATTTTACCATCTTTCCAAGTTTCCAACTACATATAATGCATCTAACTTCTCGTGAAGCATCTTTCTCATTTGTTGGAGGTATTGGTTCAATAAATGGAAATTTTGAGACCTATTCCGATTGGAATTGTCTCCCTACGTCCCATTGGCCTTTTCCCCTTTTCCGTGATTGTGAATGGTTTGTGTTTCCTTCCAAGGAAAAACCTTCAACATTGTTATTGTCAATTTCTGGTGAAAACATCTCAATTTGATCACTAGAGGAACCTATTTCATCATATATTATATGGATATTAGATGCATTCTCAGAAGAGTTGACATCTCTTTGACTTTCATTGATGGGTTGATCAAAAGATCTTGAATCATGAAGAGAATCTGGGTTATTGGATTGAGGCTTTTGAATGTATGAAAATACATCCCTCTGTTTTGATGTTTTCTTTGCATGATTATTGTTTAACATCTCACTGAAATTTCCACAATTAGAATTTCAAATCGATCTAGAAACCAAAAGTGAAACCTGCATGAGAAAAATAATATAAAATTAGTCATCCATTTTGAAAGTCAACACAAATGCAAGAGATATATCAATTTTAAGAACTCAATTCTTCTCAACAAGTTACAAAACCAACAATACTTATCTAAAAATAAATCACTTCAACATACACGAAGCCATTTTCATCTTGCATATTATTATTGGCTCAAAATAATGCCACATAAATAAAAATCCATTTTTAAAAACTATTTTTCCTGTGATAGGTTGGTTTTAGGTTGATAATTTGTTTTGTCTAGAAGTGTGTTCCATGACTCATGAGCAATTGTATGGATACATTCAGTCTTAGATACAATCATACCAAGATAGATTGGAAGGTCCCTGTTATTAGACATTGTGCATGTGGATTTTACCACATGTTTTTTCTTTCCAGCTTGGGTTTATCCCAGATCCTTGATGTATTACACTGTTACAGAGTATGATGGTCCATTCTTTTCTGCTGGGACCTTTGTATGTCATATGATACGAGTGATGATATTTTACTATTTGTGCCATGTTTAAAGTTTTCCTTCTATGCCATGTCAAACAATGATGATGATTTGTACATTCACATACAAATAATAGCTATAGAGTACATTCACCTACAAACACATATTACTGATAATATGAAAAACAAAGTTGTAGATCTAAAAACAGTAAACTAGACACATGCAAGAAGTTTGAAGCATCCTCAAACCCCAAGCCTTTTGCCTAATCAAATGGATAACAATGCACGAGTTAATGCATCCCAATTGCATAATGGTTGTGGCATGTATGCATGTACACTCCTCCTTAAAATCTGCACCCTCACTCAGCTCCTCATGATTCCACACTAACTACCTAGCCTCTAGGGATTGGAGCCCTTCTCTAAGAATATATCATGCATTTGTGTAACTGAACAAAATTGAAATCTGGATTGATATAAAACTTAGCTGAATTGGAAATTACTAAATTTGGAACAATAGTGAACTGAATTCAGAACAACAGTGAGAGTAGATTTAGTAAGGTTGGTTTGGGACCTGGGTTCTTATGTGTTTGGTTATAATTGGGTTGAAATATTAATATATGGTGTTTTAGGTAAAACTTGGAGTGGACTATGGAAAATTTTGGTTAATTGATTTTCGTGGTGAAAAATGGCCATATGGATAACTATCTTTCATTAATTTTCTGTTATTAGCATACTACATAGTAAGCAATACATTGTAGAATATGATATAGGCTATAGAAATGGGTTGATCCTTGAGGAATTTTTTTTATGAAATTATAATACCAACAACTTAGAATACTGTATGAGGATGCACAAGAAGTGTTTGTAGAAATGTATGCATTATATTTTTCATTCTTGCTCACTGTTCGACACAAACTCACTCTAGGCATGGCACATCTATCTAAAACTATGTTTATCTCGATGTGTGATATGGTCTTGATACTACAATATCCACACAAGTGCATGCATGCATTTGAATCGGATTTTCTCTATTAAAACATATATAGGAATGTGAAATTGTAGCTTTGTGGGAAGAATTGCATTACTTATTCTTTATATTATATTCTTGCTTGAAAATATAGTATGATCGGTGGGACCTGGGTGCTCTGTCACTTGTGTGTGGAAACACACAAGCACGGGGATTTGGGAAACACGGTGTTGAAACACCATGTTTCAGCACCAACTTGTAAATTGTGAGAATGATTTAAAAATGCCTAAGTAATTTATCCAAATTGTGGGTAAGCTCAAAAACTTAAACACAGTCTACATAACTACTGATCTACTCCAATCACTAACCCAAACAATCACTTGTCGTGACCTGAAGCTTCTTCTATCATGGAGGGACAAGGCTTGGTGGGCTATATCACTGATCAAAATAACACTTGTGCATGGAAACACACAAGCAATGAGCATTGGGAAACACAGTGTCGAAACACTGTGTTTCAACACCAACTTGCGAGAATGATTTAAAAATGCCATTAGCTCAAAAACATAAACATAGAACTACTGATCTACTCCAATCACTAACCCAAACAATCACTCGTCATGACTTGAAGCCTYTGCTATCCTGGAGGCTGGGTGGGCTCTATCACTGATCAAAATGACACTTGTGCGTGAAAATACACAAGCAATGAGCATTGGGAAAACAATGTTGAAACACCATGCTGAAACACCGTGTTTTAGCACMAGCTTGCGAGAATGATTTAAAAACACCCGAGTAATTTATCCAAACTGTGGGTAAGCTAAAAAACTTAAACACATAACTACTGATCTACTCCAATCACTAACCCAAAAAATCACTCATCATGACATGAGGCCTCTTCTATCTTGGAGGCTGGGTGGGCTCTATCACTGATTAGGATAATCCCTACTAGCATATGCACTTAATGAATGCCCAAAACAACTCTGCTACTAGCGGAGTGGAGAACCATGAGCCCATAAATGATAATATATTAAGATTATCCTTGCACAGTCATGACAAATTTCAAAAGTTGCAGAGAGGGATTAGAAGGCACTTATGACTTACCCAATATTAAGGTGCTACAGGGGCTAGGCTGGAAACTAGAAATGTTGACACAGAGAGACCGGGAAGATGGCAAGAATTCGATGCTTTCTCCTCCCGTAATTTGCAAATTTTGACAATAGAACTTCGAGATGGAACTTGGCCTTTGAATATTTCAAGCTATGTGTGGCTGGAGATTTCAAGTCAAACCACTTGGATCTATTAATATTGCGAATCATCATCCAATTGGGGATTTTTTTTTCTGAAACCCACGACCAAATTCATGTAAAAACTCAAAATTGAGGGCATGCTCTGTGAAAAATCCAAATCAGTGGGTAAAAAAACCTTAAGGCCAATGGCCATTCCCAAATCAAGGTGAATCATGGTCCCTGGCCCTGTGAAAAATCTAAAATTGTGGGCGAAAACCTCGGAAGATCAATGGCTACTCCTAGAAATCGGGCAAAAGGGAGGATGACTGCCATTTTTCCAAGGCAAAAATGTAATTAATATTTAAATTTCGACTGCCATTTTTGGGCTAAATATATAATTAATATTGTTTTAAAAATAAAGGTGGGGGGGGGCATTGGGATTAATATGGATTTTTTTTTAATATATAAAATTCGCCCTACCAAAATTTGAAGGGGCTAGTTTTCTCCCAAGGGAGAAATTTCACCCTTAAAATTTTCTATGGACTAAACTTGCTATACTCAGACCTCGTCGGGGACATGCACTGAAAAAATAATTAAGAGCAACTTACTCTGATACCACTGATCCATATTATTTTCGGTACAAAATGAGAGCAGAGATATAACACATAAATATACATAGATATTTCAAGAGAGACAATAACATAAAATATATATATATAAGATATATAACAAGAGGCATAGATATACAATAAAACATAATTTCTATTAATGAGCGAAATGTACAAAACTGTAGAAATACAGAGTGAAAGACTCGCTAGAATGGTGGCAGGTTATCTCTAAGAAGATATATAATGACTACTCACATTCATAAGAATATGATTGCTACAATGAGGCTCTAAAGGCCTTTTTAACATAAATAAAATCGAAAACCCTAACACCGGAAGATGAAAACCCAACAATTTTGTGGACCCCGCATTGGGTAGTTTGGTGTATCAACTTCCCGAGGGCGTAACTTTGGAATACGATCTCCGTTTGGGGCGCAAGATAGCTCATTGTAAAGGTATCAACGATGAGATTCATTTTGGGGGCTCAATTAGAGCCTTTTACTATCAGTGAGGTGCCTGATCGTGAAAATATGTCGTTTAGGCCCTCAAAATGGCCCCGAAATTTTGGGACTGCTAAAAATAATAAATTTCCAACAAATTGTTTTGAGCCAGTTGGAATAGGTTGGTGGCCACTGATATCCACCTGGATCATCCACATATCATACTCTCCTCAATAAATCCTTGGCTACAACTTTATAAGCAACACTCAATAAAGTTATCGACCACCACCCACCAATAGAATCTTTGGATGAAATGTTTGTGGCATACAATGCCTTTGTATAAAAACAATCTAGACATCAACTAAAAAGGTTAAGAACATATAATGGAGGTGAAAATGTACAAATTTACAACTTACTGCACTGCACATGGCATTCAGATACAACATATTGTTCCATATACACCACAAAAAAATCATGTCACTGAGAGAAAGAATCACATATCAAAGGAAACACCAAATTGTATGATCCAATCTAAGGGATTGATTCTTTATTATTGGATGAAAGCCATTAATTGTGCTAATTACATAGTAAATCACACTCCCACAAAGGATTTAAAAAATATAACACGAGAAGAAACACAAAGTAAAAATAAACTAGATGTAAGCCACTTCCGTGTGTTTGGTAGTAAAGCACAGGCTCACATTCTTGATGAGAAAAGGAAAACATTACAACATAAACGTGAGAAGTTCATTTTGTTGGATATTCTAAATATGTAAAATGTTATAGACTTCTTCAACCTCATTCCAATGAAATTATTATTAGGAGAGATGTTAAGTTAGATGAAAATATCTCGGCCTATGATCCTAATTCGGTGTTTGTGCCATCTTTGACCTATGCGCCATCTTTGACGTCCATCCCATCTTCTCTTCCAAACCTTTTTGTTGATGATCCTATTTTGGTTTCTTCTTTAGATGACGACAGTGAGCATGAAAATCCACCTCTACCTGCTCACCTTCCTCTAGTTGGGTTCATTGAACATGAACTTGCACTAGCACCACCACTTCCCAAATGGGTCCAAACAATATGAGAAGTAATTGGTGATCCTATAGATAATCATTGTATACATTCATAATTCTAGTGAACCTCCTCTCTTTTGGCTCAAGTTTTATGTTTCATGATGAAAACACATTTGTAGACGCTTCTAACCATCTAGATTTGATCTTGATTGTATAAGGAAAGAAATAAAAGGAAATATTATGAATGGAAACACACACACAAAAATATTGCAAAGAACATACTAATACAATGAAACTAAAGTTCTATTAATGAATGAAATAGGAAAAGACTGTAAAATGAAAAGCAATATGAACTAACTAGAATGGTGGTAGCTTATCTCTGAAGAGAGAGGTGTCAGCTGCACTCATTTGCAATAATATATTACAAGAGGATGAAATGGATTTTTAACATAAAGTAGTAAACCATAAGAGGAAAAAACCCTAAATATCCAAAGGCTTAACTCTAGGATACGAAGTGCCAAAAGGATTCTTGGCCTTAAGGTGGTTAGTTGATACGTCAACTTCAAGGGTGAAACTTTTTCATACAATCTTAGTTTAGGGTTCACAGTAGTTCGTTGGAAAGATATAACTAAGAAGTAAAATTGTTGGTAGGCTTGGGAAGGCCATGGCCAGACTAAGCCTCCAAAGGGCCAAAAAACATTATTTAAGGCCTCAAAACGACCCTAGAACTTTAGGACCTAAAAAATTGTAGATTAAAAAAAAAAACTACCAAGATAGAGAATCGTGTTGAGTTAGTGGAAGGGGTGGGTGGCCACCGATTTCCACTTGGATTAAGATTGGGACACAATAATGAAGGAAGAATATCGTTCCTTAATGGAAAATGATACTTGGGATCTTGTACCTCTTTTGAAAGGAAGAAAACTTTTCAAATGAAAATGGGTGTATAGAACTAGGTATGCATTAGATGTAACTATTAAAATATATGAGGCCCAATTAGTTGCCAAAGGATTTTATCAAGTTGAAGGAATTGACCATAATGAAACATTTCTCCCCATAGCCAAAATCAATTCCATCCACCTTGTTCTAACCCTTTCCACCTCACATAATGGGAGTTCCAATAGATGGATGTTAAATCTGCCTTCTTGCATGGGGATTTGCAAGAATAAATCTACATGGAACAACATGATGACTATGTTCAGAATGAATCTAGCCTTGTTTTTCACCTCCAAAAATATCTCTATGGTATTAAGAAAGCTCTTCAAGCTTGGTATGCTAAAATTGATCGCTTTCTTGTGAAACATGCTTTTCTAGATGTCATTCTGACCCCAATGTCTATACCAAGAAATTAGGAAACCATCTCATAATACTTTTTCTTTATGTAGATGACCGTATTCTCATTGGTAGTGACCCCAAACTTCTAAACAATGTGAAATCCAACCTTAAGAATAAATTTGAAATGACTGACTTAGGTTATTTGCATTATTTTCTTAGCCTCCAAATATTCAAAAAAAAATGAAGGGATTTCCCTTTCCTAGTCTAAGTACGCATGTGACCTTCTTCACTACTTTCACATGGAAGATTGTAAACCAACACCATCTCCCTTCCAGTTTGGAATCAAACTTGTTGCCACATGTACTATACTTGAAGTAGATTCCACTTTGTACCATCAATTAGTTGGTAGTCTCTTATATTTGACTCATTCCAATCACGATATTTCCTTTGTTGTTGGTCTTGTTGCCAAGTATACAAAAACACACCATGAGAGCCACTAGAAAGAAACAAAAAACATACTTCAATATATCCAGGGTATCGTTTAGTTTGGGATACATTATAGTTCAGGGGGGACTCCTATTTTGGATGGTTTCATTGATTATGATTGGGCTAGTGATCTTGATGGTTGAAAGTCTACTACAAGTTATATTTTCAGTCCTGGTTTTAGACCTGTCATTGGGCTTGTAAGAAACATCAAGCTATTTCTCTTTCTTCAACATAATCAGAGTACCGAACAACAAATAATGAAAATCAAGAAGCCTTATGGCTTCAAAATATCATTTCAAAGTTTGGATTCCAATAGCAACATCCATCCACCCTTTGGTGTGACAATTAGAGTGCCATCAAACTCCCAAAGGTCTGTTTCAACATAAACACAACAAACACATTGAGATACACATTCACTCCATCAGAAAGCTTATTCAAGATTGTGTTCTTGAAGTGCTATTTATCCCTACAGATGTTCAAATTGCAGACATTTTCACAAAGTCTCTTACATAAGCAAATTTTTCCAAAATTTGATACATGTTAGGAGTTTAGGAAGTTGTCATTAAGGGAGGACATACTCTAATGCCTCATTCCTTCTCTTATTGTGTCACCTTTGTAAATCCTTCAATATTATCCCAAGTTGTTCTTAAGGGGGGATGCTAGGATATTTAGACACTTATGAGTTAGTTAATATCAACTTGGTCTAATGAGTCTTTAGGTAAAAATATGTTTCTTTAGTATGCATTAGTATGCATGTGTAGTTATGTAATCCGATTCTTATGATATGTTGTAGACATAAAGTGATATGATGGTTCATATTCTCCTCGATACTAACAACTATATTAATTTGTGGCTTAGCACCCAATTGGTCCATGATCTCTATTTAAAGAACATGGAGAGTCATTTGCTAAATATCAATTGTGAGAAACTCTTATATGTATAATATTTTTCTTTTGCATTCATATATTGCCTCAAGTGGTTGCGTTGGAATAGGATGTCAGAATTTGATTACATAATTTAAGTTATGTCCACACAATATTAATATTTGAAAGCATATGTTATTAATGGAAAAAAATATCTCTTTAATCAACCAAACTCTTGTTGATATATCCAAAATTATTGTCTTTTTACATGATGTCCTCTGTATTTATAGATATGTTGAGTTTTTCATTTCAGAGAAAGTTTGAATCCATGGATTCTTGTAACTTGTCAGTATCTAGATATAATATGCTCACGATTTTCCCATGATATGAGAAGCCACAGGACTTTCTAGAAGCTAGTAGATGTGCTCATTATTGTGCCTACAAACTACAACATATCAACATGTTCCAGCAACTGCACAATACCTTGTTACATTTGGACTGCTGGAATGATCTCATTATACTTTGTTATATCTCAGACTTGCTGATGATTTTGTTACACTTGGAATGAGTTGCTAGAACCTGGAACATATTTAAATCGTATTGTTGAAATGATTTCATGACATGCTAGTGCATGAAAATGTGGATATCTTTGGCTGTTGAAATATCACACAAAATTTGGAATCTTGTATTGTTGGAATCTCATGATGTTGGACTTATAGAACTTGAGTTGTTGGAATTACCTCATGATATGATGCTGATTGAAATCTAGAACTTGATCTGTTGAGATAACTTCACAATATACTGCTTGCTTGAAATCTAGAATATCCTTGATTGTTGGAGAAATTGTACAAAGCCTGAAATGTTTTCGACTTGCTTAATATAACTTTTATATTGCTATGCTAGAGGTTCTAATGAATGCTACATGATTTCTAACAACTTGTAGCATGTATCATTATATATGTTATCAATAATATTTTGGTATTCCTTAAATCATCAATAATTAAGAAAACGTTAACAAAGACAATCCTTATTTACCATAATTTCTCCTGATTAGATGTACCCTGTATAATATATTGAACAAGTGATAATGGAAGGTTATTTTGTCGAAAAAGCGATGAAAAAGATTGATAAAAGGGTTAATTAATCATTTAGAATGATGCCAAAATGGAGAATCAACATGAGACATGCCACCTTAGCAACACAAATAATTTGAATTGTAATGAAATATCCTTTGAACCCTTGGATTATAGGAATGTTCCTCAATATATTGTGGGGAGGACCATGTGCCTTACCCTTTTTTCTAAAACATTTATTGTACTTGTCATGCCAACATTTTGGACATATCTCTTTGTCTGTGTATTTGCCTCTATAAATAATATAATTATTAAGACAAGTGTGATATGATATGTACTCAACAATCGACCTTTTTAGTAGTTGATTTGCCTCTTTGTAGCTATTGGGGAGGATATTGGCACTTTGGAGTACCTTATCTTTGAATAAGATACAATTAGTGAGAAATATAATGTACATTTTCATTCCCGTGGATAATTATTTTGGGCATTGGGGTCCACTCGAGAAATGTAATTCGTCCCACTATCTATCCCATAAGTGAGAATGACAGTACTAGTACCTTGCCAATCTCACACTAATATCCACAAAAAATAACTTTCTTACATGTACAGAGCTCACCCTCCATAATTGAACACGTGACCTTCGAGGACAAAACCCATGTACTTAACCTTTAGGCCCACTCACGATTGTACAAATGTACATTTTCATTACACATGCATAAAATCCGATTTCATTGTTTATTATGTGATATAATTTGTTAAATATAGGAGACTTAATGGATAGTTAACTCAATAGTGCTGAGAAATACACATATGACATGCCATACATTGCTTTCAATTTGTAGTAACATTTTTGTCCCTAATTGGGTAGACCTTGATCCATGTCCAAAGAGAGGGTAGTGGAAGCTTTCAAGTTGTATAGTAACATTGTTGCCCCTAGTTGGGTAGACCTTGACCCATGTCCAAAGAGAGGGTGGTGGAAGTAGATCTCAATATTTCCAAGAAGGTATGAATGATATGAACATCGTTATCTAGCTCATTTTAATGGAATACATTTATCAACATTATCCCGTAAGAAACCATCCACACCAACCTCTCTATCATTGTAACTTTTCATCCCAAACATGTAAAGTGTAATGCCCCTAATATATCTTTGAATTTGTTTTACACTTTTGTGATGAAAAATAAATAAAAAGAAAAATAAATGACTAGCTAATTAACTAAATAAATAACAAAATAAAAAACAATACTAATAACAACAACAATAAATAAATAAATTGTATAATAAAAATGTAAAAAGAAAAGAATGATTAAAATTAAATAGAGTGGAATTAAAAAAAAATTAAATAAAGAAAAAACTAACTATTTAGTTACATGATTAAGTAAAGATAAGAGCTAATTGGTTGATGACAAATAGAGTCTATGCATGGATATTTTTGCATATATAAAATTGAAGAATAAATATTTAATATATGTTGAGGAGGTTGTGAAGGCATATCATCATTGTAAATCATAAGGATGATATCTTATATGATTGGGAAGTTTGGGGTTGTAACATCTTGAGAGAAATTACATATAAAGAGAAAATCCAAAAGTGTTTATCACTTGCAATCTCAAAATTAAAGGCAATACACCCAATCCTAACCTCCTCATAAAAGTGAGGCTTTCCTCCATTAAGATCAAAACTACGACTAGGTACCTAATGTAAAAGAACATGATAAACAACATGGAAGACAAGAGGCTTCCTAATATTACACCCTATCCTATCCTCCTCATAGAAGTGAAGCTTTCCCCCATAAAGAGACGACTATGAATAGGTACCCAATGTACAAGAACATGATAAACAACATGGAAGACAAGAGGCTTCCTAAGATTGCTTCAAAATCCAATCAAAACCACCTATGTCTTGAACAAAGTGTCATAAAGATGTCGATGAAATCACTAGAGAATAAATGAAGAGGTTTCTATGGAGAATAATAATGACATTAACATATTATTACATCTAAATTTAACGAGAAATTGTGGTGTGAAAAATAATCAGAAAATAAAAGAAAATTAAGATAGTATAAGGAGGCCATCAACCCTAATCTAGAAGATTAAAAGTATATCTTTCTTTTGACTATCTTAAAAAAGAAAATCAACATTGCTAAGATAAGAACAAACTCTCACTAGCTCCATAACGAGAGAGGGAATTTTAAAATTCCTGAAATTAATGTCTTGGGTAGAAAGAATTTGTCATCTTTGTGACACTAAGAAGGTTGAAGATGAAAAACATTTTCTCTTAGAATGTCCTAAGTACACCATTCAAAATATAAGAATTTGTCATCTTTGTGACTCTAAGAGGGTTGAAGATGAAAAACATGGTTGATGATGAAAATGACTTTCTCTTAGAATGTCATGCATACACCATTCGCAATATTTATTACAACAGGGACCTTCCTAACCTTTTAACTCCAAAACTATAATGATATAAGAGTGTTTCTCTTAAAGTTTTTCCAACACATAAATAAAATTCTAGAGAAAACTAAGTAATTCATTGTTGGAGATACTTCACACACACCTAGGATTTATTTTTCCTAAGGTTTTCCCTATGTTTATTAGTCACTATTTAGTCTCCTATATTTTAGGGAGAATATTCCTCTAGGAGAATATTCTCTTAAGTTCATACTTCAGTTTGATCAGTTGAGTGGAGTCTAGATGCCATATTGGGATTATCACCATGCAACATTGGGATCATCACCAACTAATGCACATTGTCCTTGGGATCATCACCAGACTAGAGCATTACTCATGATTCCCTGATCTCCTCCTCACTTCACCATGTTTAAGTCAATTAACTGAAGACTAATAGACTACTTAACTCAGACTAGGTGGCAGTTCACTCCCGTAACTTCCCGAGAGACTAGACTAGGTGGAAGTTTACTTCCGTAACTGCTGGTGTGTGTCTAGATCACTCTAGACCACCACTATGATGCATCAGATTCTCCTCTAGTGCACATTGGTTGAGTTATATAGAGTATATCATGTGTAAATTATCATTCATTCATTTGGTTAATGAGAATTCTTCCATTCTTTCTCTCCTGCTTCTCTTTTCTCATATTTTCTCTGCAATCGTGTATGTCAATTCCTAGATAGATATATTCTATGTAGGTTCAAAACATTTACATGGTATCAAATCCGAAAAACTACTAGGTAAAAGACACACCAAATTATTTTTGCAGGTATCGAAGATTGAAGACAACGGAAAAAACGAAATTTCCAAAAGAATTCATTCTTACACCATGAAGATGATAATTCATATTCGAGGTAGAAGATTATACCCGTTAACCATGAATACAAAGACACAACTAACATCAGCCATATAAAAATCCAAGTATCTAAATCGAATGGATGAAGTGTTTGGAACAATTTGCAGTCTCATTTCTCCTAAACTCCTCTTTCACATATCCTCCTGTAAAACCTCCAATGAAGCCTGGATCACCATGGAAGGGATTTTGGGAAAACATGGCGAGATGAGAAGACACATGCTCTAGGTGAAATTTCTCACATTGGATCCAAAAACCTTTGACAATCTCCAAGATTTCTTTACCAAATATAAGGATTTGTTGTCGCAACTCAAAGCTTGTAGGGTTGATAAATCTAAGGAGGAGAAACAAATGGTTCTCACCATTCTCTCCAAACTTGGTCCAGAATACTCAGTGTTTGTATCCACATTTCATTCAATCAGGTTCACCTCTGGATCTACCTGGACGATTCCCTCTCTTGAGGCCTTTATCGAGTCTCTGACACATGAGAAAAACAAGTTCATCAATATGGGAAAAATCAAAGGACCAAAGGCGCATGCACTTACTGTGAAAGATGGAAATGGTCATCAATATCAGAAATATAAATACAAAGACAAAAGGAAAGCACATGAAAATCCAAAGAATGAAGGGTACTCAAAACCCTTCAACGATGCCTTCGGATCCAAAGGTGGAAAGGGAAGAAAAGGGGAGAAATGCACTTAATTCCATAAAGGATTCCATCCAGAATCCACATGCATGCAAAAATAGATAGATCCAATGACCCAAATACTTCAGCAAAACAACTTTAGATATCAGATCCCTGAGAGTGCCAAGAAGAAGAAGCCAGAAGATCAGAACCTCAAGAAAGAGAATTCTAGCCATGCTTTGATTGCCATCAACTCCTCTCCCGATGCTTGGAACGTTGATTCAGGTGCATCACACCACATGGATTCCACAAAAGAAGTCTATTCTTCATTGGATGCATGCAAAGGCCCTCCTATTCTTATGGGGGACAAATCTCTAGTTGAGGTCATTGACAAAGGAAGAATTGAAATCACAAATGGAAGCTTCGAGAATGTGCTACACATTCCCAAACTTTGAGAATGGAATTTAAAAAACAATTCATTCTTACACCATACAATTTCTTTGCATGGAAGGAGAAGATGATAATGCATTTTCGAGGTAGAAGATTATATCGTTTAAACATGAATACAGAGACAAAACCAACATTAGCCATAGAAAAATACAAGTATCTAAATTGAATGGATGAAGCATTTGGAACAATTTGCAGTCTCATTTCTCCTGAACTCCTCTTTCACATATCCTCCTGTAAAACCTCCAATGAAGCTTGGACCACCATGCAAGGGTTTTTTGGAAAATATGGCAAGATGAGCGGACACATGCTCGAGGTGGAATTTATCACATTGGATCCAAAAACCTTCAACAATCTCCAATATTTCTTTACCAAATATAAGGATTTGTTGTCACAATTGAAGGCTTGCAAGGTTGATAAATATAAGGAGGAGAAACAAATGGTTCTCACCATTCTCTCCAGACTTGGTTTAGAATACTCAATGTTTGTATCCACATTTCATTCAATTAGGTTCATCTTTGGATCTACTTGGACGATGCCCTCTCTTGAGGCCTTTATCAAGTCTTTGACACAAGAGCAAAACAAGCTCATCAATATGGGAAAAATCAAAGGCCCGAAGGTGCATGCACTTACTTTGCAAGATGGAAGCAGTCATCAATATAAAAAATCTAAAGACAAAGAAAAAAGGAAATCACATGCAAATCCAAAGAAGGAAGGGTACTTAAAACCCTTCAACGATGCCTCCGGATCCAAAGGTGGAAATGGAAGAAAAGGGGAGAAATGCACTTACTAGAATAAATGATTCCATCCATAATCCACATGTATGCAGAAACAAATAGATCCAATGACCCAAATACTTCAGCAAAATAGCCTTGGAGATCGCATCCCCGAGGGTGCCAAGAAGAAGAAGCAAGAAGATCAGAATCCCAAGAAAGACAATTCTAGCCATGCTTTGATTGCCATTAACTCCTGTCCCGATGCCTGGATCATAGATTCAGGTGCATCACACCACATGGTTGCCACAAAAGAAGTATATTCTTCATTGGATGCATGCAAAGGTCCTCCTATTCTGATGGGGGACAACTCTCCAGTCGAGGTCACTTGCAAAGGAAGAATTGAACTCACAAACGAAAGCTTCAAGAATGTGCTACACATTCCCAAACTTTCCTTCAATCTTCTCTCTGTGTATCAGATGACAAAATCTGGTACCGAAAAGAGATTCATATTCACACCTGATGCAGTGGATATATATGACATGCAAACTAATTCCAGGGTAGCTATTGGTGAGGTAAATCATCAATCTTGACTCTACACATTTTCTGAATTTATTGAACAATATTTTGCATTACTTCTTACCCATGTTGATGAAAGCAACAGGATATGGCAGGAAAGGTTTGGGAATTTAAATTTCAGATATATGAAACAACTTAGAGGGTAGGGAACAATTGATGGTCTACCCGACATCCACTTCTCCAAAGGAATTTGTGAGGGGTGTGTTCTTGGAAAACACCCTCAAGAGAAATTCGACAAAGGAAAGACTTAGAAGACATCCTTTCCTTTAGATCTGATCCATAGTGACCTCATGGGCCCTTTTCCGTATCCATCAATCAACAAAACAAGGTACGTGCTCATTTTTGTTGATGATTTCTCATGCTTCACATGGATTTTATTTCTTAGGAAAAAAATTAGAGGTCTTTCAACACCTCAAAAATTTCAAAGCCCTTGTTGAGACACAGTCAGGAAAGAAAATCAAAGTTCTTCGAAAAGATAATAGGGGAGAGTATTTCAACCATGAGATACATAATATTTTTCATGAGGCATGGATTCAATTGTAGCACACGGTTCC
Source organism: Picea engelmannii (assembly GCA_009831015.1). NCBI lineage: Eukaryota > Viridiplantae > Streptophyta > Pinopsida > Pinales > Pinaceae > Picea > Picea engelmannii. Next base: position 678,043 of record ML777815.1, read on the forward strand.
CTATAATCCGCTGCAAAATGGAGTTGCTAAGTGGAAAAATAGATCTCTAAAAGAGATGACATCTTGCATGCTACATGTAAAGTCACTTCCACGAAGATTATGGGTTGAAGAACTTAATTGTGGAACCTACATCCAAAAAATATCTCCCCATAGATATGTCAAAGATAAGACCCCCTGCGAGGCTTGGAGTGAACTCAAACTCGATTTGACCTACTTCCGTATTTTCCGTTCACGTGCATGGGCCAGGATTCCCTCTAAGAAGAGGAAGGCACTTGATCCATAGAGAACAGAGTGTATCTTTGTTGGATACCCCGACGATGTGAAGGAATATAGACTCATTGATATTTCCTTGGACTGGCTCATCATTGAGCGTAGTGTCCAATTTGAGGAAAGTGTCTTGCATGTACCTCAACAACTGCATGTAGACACTTTTGTTCTTCCACCCGTCAGAGATGATGATCATGCACATGCCGACTCTTCTTCATATGAGAGTTCTAATTCAGAGGATTTAGATGATCCAGGTACAGAGTCAATACAGTCAGTGTATCCATATGCATATGCATAGCCATAGAAGAGGCCCAACTAGGCCAAGACTACTCTTCAGGATGTAGAGGATCTTGTTGGGATCCAATTGATACTAGAAATCGATATGATTTTGAGGAGCCTCCTCTTGCACTCACTTCCATTGAGCCAATGCCACCTAGGAATATTTTCTTGGTTCACTCTTCATATCCACAGTCTTATGGTGAGGCTACTGGAAATTCCTTTTGGGAATCCACCATGTAGGAGGAGTAAAACTCCCTCCTTGAGAACTAGACTTGGGATCTGGTTCCCCTTCCTTCAGGAAGAAAATTTTCAAGTGCATATGTGTCTACAGGACCAAGAGCACATCGGATGGAAAGGTTAGTAGATACAAATTCATGCTAGTTGCCAAAGGATTTCAACAGCTGTATGGCATTGACAATGATGAGAAATTCACTCCAGTAGCGAAGATGGATTTCATACGTTTGACACTTTCCATTGTGGAAGCCAAGGGATGGGAGGTCCATAAGATGGATGTGAATAATGCATTTCTTCACGACAATTTCTCTAAGGAGATCTATATGGAGAAACCCTAGGGATTTATGCAAGATTCATCTTTGTTCTGTCAACTGAAGAAGACTCTTTATGGCCTCAAGCAGGCTCCGAGGGCATGGTATGCCAAGATGGATTCCTACCTTCAATCACAGAGATTTGTACATTGTAAGTCAGACAATGTTTACATGATCATGACGATTGATTCACTTCTACTCCTAGTTCAGTATGCTGATAATTTGGTGATCATCGATTGCTTGACTTCAATGATTGTTGCAGTCAAGAGGATTCTGCATGATAGGTTATTAATGATGGACATGGGTCCACTACATTTCTTCCTTGGACTCGATATCAATCATGATACATTAGGCATAAAACTGTCTCAGGCCAAGTATGCACGAGTCTCCTTGAGAGATTTCACATGATGGAATGCAAGTCTGCCCCGACTCCTTTCCTATCAGGATTTAGACTTGAAGATGGCAGGGACACTCCATTGGTTGATATTACACTATACAGACAGCTAGTGGGGAGATTTTTTTATCTCACCCACTCTAGACTAGACCTCTCTTATGCAGTTTGAGTAGTCTCCAGGTTCATGCAGGATTCACATGAGCTACATTGGAAGGATGCAAATCATATCCTTCAATACATACATGGCACCATCACCTTTGGGATTCACTATTCGACAAACTCTACATTGGACCTCAACGGGTTCACTGATTCTGACTGGGCTGGATATAACATTGATCACAAGTCCACATCTGGTTACTCACTCAGTATTGGTTCTAGGACTATCTATGGGTCAAGCAAGAAGCAGGTTGCTATTGCTCTATCTTCAGCCGAGGCAGAGTACAAAGGGGTAGTTAACATAACCATTTAGGCTATGTGGCTACAACATTTTCTCACTGAGTTCGGAATTCAGTTTCATCGATCGATTGTCATCTGGTGTGACAACCATAGAACTCTGAAGTTCTGCAGAGATCCAGTTCAGAGGTAGTGGACGAAGCACATCAAGATCCACATGCACTACATCTAGGACTTAGTACATGAGGGGATCATCGACTTGCAGTTCTGTCCTACAGCAGAACATATTGCAGACATCTTCACCAAGACCTTCACCGAGCAAAAGTTCCATTCTCTACATAGTCGTCTTGGAGTGAAGGACACAGTTTCCTAGAAACTGCCAATTCTTATTTTTACATACATTGTACTTTGAGGGGGGGGGGGTTTCCCATGAGGTTTTCCCTCTTTTATCATTTATTTCAATGTATCTTTTGTATTCGGGTACCTAACATGGCCTCGTTGTCTGGACTTGTTCTTTATTTTCACCATAGTGATGTTTAGGGGGGGTGTTGGAGATACTTCACACACACCTAGGATTTCTTTTTCCTAAGGTTTTCCCTATGTTTATTAGTCATTATTCAGTCTCCTATATTTTAGGGAGAATATTCCTCTAGGAGAATATTCTCTTCAGTTCACACTTTAGTTTGATTAGTTGAGTGAAGTCTAGATGCCACATCGATATTATCACCATGCAACAGTGGGATCATGACCAAATAATTCACATTGTCCTTGGTATCATCACCAAAATAGCACATTACTCATGATTAATTGATCTCCTCCTCACTTCACTCTATTTCAGTCAGTTAACTGAAGATTGATAGACTAGCTAACTCAAACTAGGTGGAAATTCACTCCTGTAACTGCTCGAGAGACTAGACTAGGTGGCAGTTTACTCTCGTAACTGCTGGTGTGTGTCCAGATCACTCTAGACCACCACTATAGCATATTGGATTCTCCTCCAGTGCGCACTGGTTGATTTAGATAGAGTATATCATCTGTAAATTATCATTCATTCATTTGGTTAATAAGAATTCTTCCATTCTTTTTCTCCTGCTTCTCTTTTCTCATATTTTCTCTGCAACTGTGTATGTTAATTCCTAGTTATATCTATTCTGTGCAGGTTCAATACATTTACATTCATTACCTTTCTTAAGATCTGATATACTAAATTTTATTTCAATTAATGGTAACCATCATCATCACCATCACCATCAATAACAAGTGTTGCATGGCAGCGTAGTCCCTGTCGGGTTGGAATGGGAATAAATGCACAGGTATGGAGGGACCGTGGGAGAATGAGAAGATCGAAGAATAGAAGACACATGGAAACTTTCATGGACACGTGGCAAGAAGCAGGAAAGATAGGTGGTATCCCTGTAAAAAAGGACATGTGGCACTTTGCGACACGTCAACCATAAGACATCAAGATGCTACATGACTCTGGGAGAATGTCACTCCAGAAGTTTTCCTTCTAGAACAAACACAGTTCCCCCGAAGCTCGAAGCCCTGAAGATTCTGAGTCCTGAATTCTCGAATTAGTTAATGATAATATTATATTAATATCGGGTCAACAAATAATTAGCGAGAAAGTCACTTTGTGAGAAATTTGTTCCATCGCTAAATATGGCCAGGGGAGTTCTAAAATTGGTAGGTTGGTAAAATTTTATCAGGGACGCTAAAGTGCCAAGGTCGCCCAGATCACACATTGGAAACTGATCGATGACTCACATTCATTTCGGAAAGAGAAAGTGCTCGAGCGTTAATCTCCTAGAGAAATTCCGAAATTGAAACCATTTAGTTTTTGAAAGTATTCTCATTCTAATTATACTATGTTTTGCATAATCCATCTTGCTTTTATTTTCTTAATAAGATTCCTTAATTTTTCTTATTACCAGTAGTGCAACAGATAGCTACTAAAAAGCATAGATATCCCCATCACTTGTAACTTGATATATTGTTGGATTCTGACTTGCCATCTTGAAAATTTCCGTTCCTACGTTGTAGGTTTGATCTCTTTAATGTATTTATGAAATTCATTTATAATGATCTTTAGATACATCCAACTGAATTTCATCCCAATATTTAGAGTTAGCTTCAATTTCCATAGTCAATTCTTTAAATTTTCCCATGGACAAAGTAAGCAACACCCATTTCATTCTATTAAATAGATCATCTGGCTTGTCTGTCTCTATATGTGTTAGGATAGATAAAGTTATATGTGGTGGAAAAAAAACCCATATATATATATATATTTTTAAATGTGTTCAATGTCGAAGATTCTTTGATATTCTTGTGTGACCTCTGTGTTTGCTAGTTTTTTCTATATATTAACACACACCTAACACGATTGTTTATTTTCACGAGTTTTCAACTCATTGAAGTTAATTTAAACTGTGTGAAAAGAAGGTGTCGAGATAGAGGAAGATTCCCTTTTCCTGAAACTTTTGTCCATGGGAAGCAAGCCCACTTTGTAGAGGTTGATCTGCAATTTATCTCCAGGAAGAGGGCATCTTTGTAACATGCCTATCCAACTGAAATATTTGTAAGATTCCTATGACAGTTCAGTATAGTACCAATTGATATATTTGTAACATGTTTATCCAGTTGATTGTTTTTTGGCAATGATACATTTTTTTGAAGGTTTTTATTTCTGCGGATATTCTTGCAGATGTATTTATAAGTCTGTTGACCCTTGAATCTGTTAGGACCGAAATGGAAACCTAACGAGGATGTCAATCGTAGTACATTTTTATAGATGTGGTACTCCTCTTTAAGTTTTTCTTGGGGCGTGTATAGTTCAAATGTGAGACTTAGATAAATTCCGTCGTAATGACTTAAAGCAATACAAAACAATATAATTTTTTGTTTTGTTTTTTGAAATAAAGGTTCCTGGAAAATAGGACCAAGAATCACACACATTAAACATTCAAATTAAATAAACACAATTTCTTGACATCCAACATAGTTTAAGATAAATCTTTCTGAGCACATAAAAATAAAAGAAGATGATCGTCATGCATAAAGAGAACTAACTTTGCATTCCAAAAACAGGGTTACAAGGCACCATCGAGATTGTTCCTGAAATAGTTTTCTTTGAAATTTCTCAAAAAATAATAATGTTTGTTACATATTCCTCTAAATTTAAATGTGTTTGTCATATAGACTAATATTGGGGCTCCCGCGGACCATAAAATAAATAAGTACAAGAAATAGGACTATAGAAAGAAGAAGTGGGCGACGATAGACAACATGACCTGAAAAGAAGAAATTGGAAGTTGTCAGTATTTGGTTAGACATTTCTATTTAAAGAGTTGGAATAAATGGATTGATAAAGAAATTAGGATGTGATCAGTACAATATTACTATGATGGTATCTCTCTCCCCCTTTTCTATTTTCTTGCTGATGCCTTTTTATTGCTCTTGTCGACGGTTACTGGAATCATGCCAACCACTTGATTCCCTTCATTGGTGAGCTTGTCGATTGCCCTTTGGAGCCATTCTTCAATGTAGCTTCTCATGGGGGCCACGTTGATCTCATGCAAGATTTTTATGTTGAAAATTTCACTTTCTAATTCCCTTAGATAGATAGAAAGATTACACAAAGCCTGTTCAATTTCTTGATTTTTTACCGAATAGTCCACTAGCCAGTTGTCCATCTCATCCTCATCATATTGGAGGATTCCGTAAAACTTTTCTAAATACAACCCCTTAAAAATATAAACTTGTTCATCGAAGGATTGCTTGGTTAAGAACAATGAGTTGAGGATTAATTTTGGGTCTTGGATGTCGTTGGTACTTCCGGTTAAGTCTATTTCAGTCAACTGTCTGAATAATTCTTCTTTCTTTGATACGTCTTGTTCACATGATAGGACAATGAGATGTAGGTTCTTAGCTTTCTCTTTCCAGCATGCATTTAATTGTTTGATCCGGTTTGGGGAGGGGAGATATTCTTCTCTTCTTCTCATTTCTGTCACATTGGTGACTTTGATTCCAAAAGGGACGACCACGTCTAGATATAAACCTTGTTCATTTTTTAAATTTGCTCACAAATATTCCTGGAGGGCATGTGCCCTCGTTCCAAAGGAAGTTATAATTTCTATGTTACCCAGGCTTCATTAATTAGCTCCATTATTTTCTTGATATTCTTCTCCACATAGCCTCTACACGATGTGAGGAGGATGAAGGATCCTTTTAACTTGGATGCAGGGGTGGTAGGAACGATTATTTCTAAAGGATTGGCAAGCAATGAGATAGGAATCAAATCTTCCTCCAATTCCTTGATTCAGTCCTTAAATTTGGCATTCTCCGCCTCAAGGCCTCCAATGGAATCATCAAGAGCATCTTCGATTGCTCAGTGAATTTGAGAGATTTGGGATGGATGCATGTCCTAAGGTTAATCTCTGAATGAGATTTCCCTTTCTTATATCTTACATATCTCTTTTCAATAATTAAATTTTTAGATTCTCTGTCAAAAACAACGCTCTGGAATACAAAGGATTCATCTTCGTAAAAAATATTGGTCTCAGCTATTTCCATTAGGGGATTATGGTGATCATGTCCCCGGGATGATCAATGTCGGGGAATACATTTTCGAGATCAGTCTCAAGTTCCATGTCTTCAAGGGAGAAGACATGTATATCAATTTCAGTTTTGGGCTCTTCCACTTCTTGCACAACATTTTTTCTCTTCTTCCTCATGGGAAGCTTGTGAGAACTATAAATTTTACCTGGAGGAGGGTTCTTATCTCCTCTTTCGTTTGAAGAATTGTGGGTTTCTTTCTTACTGGGCCGTTGGAGCGATGTTCTAGGATGTTGTACTCTTGGGAGTGGCAGCTGGGGATTGGACACTGGTCTCACCGGGGCCTTTTCATTGTTGTTTGTACAATTCATTGGTGCTTTGCAATGTCTATAGGTTGCTAGCGTCAGGAGCATGAGTTTTCTTGTCATTGTCTCTGTCTTCGTTCAAGAGTGTATGGATAAAAGAATTGCTGAAGCCAACTTCTAGTAAATGTTCTACAAAAATACCATTAGGGTCGAACCCTCTCAGTCTTCCAACATATCTTAGGTTCAATTTGTTGAAATGGCATGTGAATTCGTCAATCTTATTGACGTTCCTGAACACAAAGTCCCCTACTTTCCAAGGTAGAGGAAAGGACTGTTTTTTTCTCTTCTCATGGAAAAAATGCAACCAGTAGTTGTATTTCCTTTCTATTTGTGTAACAAACATTCTGTCCATAATGTGACATGGAAGGAAAGAAAGATTTTCCTTGGAGCCAAAAATCGTTATTACACTGTAATTATCCATTTTTTCAAGTGTCCCCTTCCTGTCCAAAAACTTGGTTTCCTAGTCAGACATCCAGGGAGCATCCTTTCCTAACAATAAATCTTTGAAAACTGAGACAAAGTCATTAAAAACCTCATAAAAACAATGGGAGGCCTTGTTCCTCCATAAGGCATGGTACCAGAAGGTTACTGGGTCGAATTCACAGTTTACCTTCTTGGACACAAACAGTTTTGGAAATGGACAACAATGTGATATCATGAAAACCAAGTAGGATGACATATAAAATTTCTTCTCCTGTTTGAATTGTGACAATTGGGAACAAATTTCAATGGAAATCAACTTCCCCCAATAAAAAATGGCTCGTTCCTTGACCATGAAATACAAAATATAAAGAATCATGTGTGAAATGCTTGTTGTGGATTCCTGTCCTGTTATCCTCGTAAACAACCAGATAATTTCTTGGAATGGATTTCTAAACGAACGAACTTGCAACCTTGTGATATCTTCAGGAACTACTGTTGGGTCTTCCAGGAACTCAGGTAAGAGGTCCAATCCATTATCATTCTTTTTTAGGAACTCCTTGAAGTCTTCTCCTTTGAAGGTCAATTTTGGCTCCGACAATCTCAACATCTTGCGAAAGACCTGAGGTGAAAAAGAAACAGGAGAGCGGTATTGCAGTGGAATAATTCTTTGGCTTGAAATATATCTCCCGACACACCAAGAGACCACCTCCTTACAGTCAAAGACTTCAGGGACACAACCTGAATGAGCAATTATAGAGGTCCAAATTACTTCATTTTGGGCAGAAGGGGATGAGTAGTAAGAATATGCCCTGGACCACTAGAAGTTCTGGTCCTCACACCTGAAGATGTTCATTGTATCTCCACAGAACTGTTGTCGAGATGCTACCATAAGTTGACAAGAACGTCTGTTTTCTCCAGACGACGTTTGAAATGAACACTTGAAAGGGATAATATAACCCTATGCAAATCTTGGTTTAATGCATGTGAATGAGAGATCTCCTTGATACTTTCACTCATTAATAACAATATCTACAGTTCCTGCACGATGAGTTGTTACCATTAAAGCTTACTAATTGCATACTTAGAAAGAAGTGCGAAGGTGGCGGGGAGGATGAAGAGCAATTAAGGATTGGATATTTCATGAACCCGCCAATGCGACGACCAACGAAACACATTCCATGATGTTTGAAATGAACACTCGGAAGTGATAATATAACCCTCCACAAATCTTATTTTATGCGTATTAATGGGAGATATCCTCAAGCCTTTCTCTCATTAATGACAATATTTAAAGTTCCTGCATGATGAGCTGTTAGCATTAAAGCTTACTAATTGCATATTTAGAAAGAAGTGCGAAGGTGGCGGGGATGGGGAAGAGCGATTAAGGAATGGCTAAGTATGGAAAGCGGTCGATTGGGCTTCAAAATAGGGTCACAAGGGATACTCAGGAGAGGTGAGGGCCCGATGGTCAAATTGTGTGTCTCAAAACTTTTGAGTGCAAAATGTGAAACATGGAAGAGGGTATGATGGGGGAGTCCAACCGTCAATTTGTATATCACGAAACTCTAGGTGTTGTTTGTAGGTTGTAGAACAATGTAAGCGCAATCTTGAGCCCGCCTGTCCGGGAACCCGCAATCGAAAAAGTGGCTAAGTATGGAATGGGGAAGTGGTCGGTCGGACTCGTTTTTGGTAATATATTGAAATTTGTAATGGATATCCCATTACCTGACAAGATATTTTCTGCATGTTTCTGGACAAGTTGTGTATGGATAGTCAATGTGAATGTCTCCTTGAGCCTTTCTCTCATTAATGGAAATATTTACGGTTGTTGCATGATGAGCTGTTAGCATTAAAGCTTACTAATTGCATACTTGGAAAGAAGTGTGAAGGTGGCAGACACATGAAACAACGATTAAGAATTGGATATTTCGTGAACCCGCCAACCCGACGATGCGCGAAAGAGATTCCAAGAAATGGCCAAGTATGGAAAGCAGTCGATCGGGCTTCAAAATAGGGTGACAAGGGACCCTCATGAGACGTGAGGGCTCAACGGTCAAATTGTATGTCTCAGAAATTTTGAGTGCAAAATGTGTAACACAGAAGAGGGCATAATGGGGGAGTCTGACGGTCAATTTGTATATTGCGGAACTCCGGGTGTTGTTTGTAGGTCACGGAACAATGGAAGTGAAATCTAGAGCCCGCCTACCTAGGAACCCACGATATAAAAAGTGGCTAAGTATGGAATGGGGAAGTAGTCGGTCGAAGTCGTGAAATAAAAGCATGAGTGGAAATGTAAACCCGTGAGTCCGCTAACCCATGCACTTAGACATTTTTGGAAAAATGATGAAGTAACCAGAAAGTGAAAGTAGAGGGGGAAAAGAAAGGGGAATTTGGTTAAGTATAGAAGAGGGAAAAGAAGGGGATACACGAGAGTGGGGAAATATAAAAGGGGAGGGGAATTTTTGAAAGCGTGAATTGGTCGCAAATAAGCCCCATTATTGGAAAATCATCATTTTCTAGTCCAATATTTTATCCACATACTTGTTTTGTATTGTGTTTGTATCATTGAAAAGGGTGTGAGAAAATGAAAATATAAACTGTAACTTGATTTTTGGCTATAACTATGTATAGTTGATTTACAAGCGCTATTGATGTTTGGATTTTGTAGATAACAATGGGTTAGCATAATTTTGCATTCTTACTGTGATAAGGCCTTCAAAAAACTAGAATAAGTAACAATTGTTTCCAATTCAATTCTCACACAAAAAAATTCTCTGATCCCATAATATTCATCTTTGTCGATCCGATAATAGGGAGGTCGATTTGGTAGATTGGGCTATTGATTATTTCAGGCGATTAGGGTGCGCCAGCTAATGCTTTGATGAAGATTTGTTTTTATTGCAACCTGTGGGAGTAATTGTGTTTTTGATACATTGTTTAATGCCTTGAAATATTATTTTAAGTATTAAACTTCTTGCAGCAGATTATTCATTGAATGGTTTGTTGTTTCCCTCTATTTTTACCTCTATTATTTCACTTGTCTGTCATTACTCTGCTACCAACCAAGGAGAACCTTCATCCATATCATCTTGCCAATTTGACCATGCTTTTGTCTTGGTGAAAAAACCCTGAAACAACCCTCTAACTCACAAAAAAATTCAAAAGAACAACCATTTCAAACTTCTGGTGGCCTGGCTCTACCCTTTAGCACTCAAGTGCAAAATTTAGGAGAAACAATAACTATGAAGTCAATTAGACAGCTCTACAGGCTCTTCAATCAAAGAATAGAGAAAGTGAGTCATAGTTATACTTTCCAGGATGTGTTTGCATAAGAGAAGCATCAGAATGATACAGATAAATCAATGGAGGGTTGTTGAAATAAACTTATTGTACTGTCAACTTAACCGTAAGTATAACAACGACGAACTTGAATTTTAATTTTGTGGTTGATATCATAGCCCCAATTGACTTCAGCTAGCATATATCATTTTTTTTTCAAAATATTTGCGAAGAAGAATTTTGGTAATTTCATTAATAAAGTAAAAGTTCTCAAATAGAGGTCAGGGGATGGACAACCAATAGTATGCTTCCTTCTCAAGTGAAGGAATCAAGGAAGCGAGAGGGAAATAAGAGATCGCTCACTCAATAAGGTTGAGATGAGAACAAAACTTCTTGGGCAAGGCCCCAACTCCTGGATCGTGAATTAATATTGCTATGTTCTATCTACATTACGAATGGAATTGAATGTTGGTTTGAAACTGTGTGTGAAATTCATTTATGTTTCCGTAGAATCCTCATGTGATCGAGACAATGCATTGTCACATAATTGTTCCATCCTTAATATTTGATCAAATTACTTGAGTCAATACAATATTTAAGAATTACAAGACTATCGAACCATGCAAACAAGAATAAGTGTTAAATCCAACAAAGAAGCCCCAACCAAGATTCCAAGGAATTTTTTTAATAGTAAATCTATATTTACGGTGTTTAATCCCATATTTCTCTATTAGCTCTCTCATCAGCTTGGAAGTGAATTGAGTGCCTTGGTCGGTAAAAATTTCATGAGGGACACCGAAGTGGGTAAAGATGTCTTCATAGATGAATTCAACAACAGACTTCTTCGTAGCCCTGAATAGGGATTTTTCCTCTACCCACTTTGTGACATAGTCCGTACAAACCAAAATATAGTTCTTCTTACGGGACATGGGTGAAATTGGTCCTACAACGTCAAGGGCCCATTTTTCGAAGGGTTCTATCATAACTTGGGCATGCAAAGGCATTTCGTTAGTTGACATAGGTCTTCCTATACTTTGGAAACTATCACAACTTCTCACATACTTGGCAGCATCTTTGAAAATGCTAGGCCAATAATAACCTGAATGTAAAACCTTATATGTTGTGTGTTTGTCAAAAAAATGACCACCACATGGTCCATCATGACAACTTCATAGTATTTCGGGTACCTCATCCTCACGGACACATCTACGAATAATCAAATCAGGGCCTGTGCGAAAAAGGTCATGACCAACCCTAGAGTAATTGGCACTCTGTGTAATAATTTTCCACTTTTCATGAGGTGACAAATGAGACAGTAACTTCCTAGTAGCTAGATAGTTTTCCATATATGAAAACCATGGGGTATTGACATAGAAGGCAAAAAGATGCTCGTCTGGGAAACTATCATCTACAGGGATATCATCATCCTCATTTTTTATTCGGGAAAGAAAATAAGCTACTACTTTATCCTTTCCAGGTTGGTCAAGCACAATGATATTAAATTTTTTCAATAATAGGATCCACCTAGTCACTTGACCATTAGTTATAGGTTTATTCATGAGAAATCTAATGGCATAATGATCTATATGTACGAATACTTCGTAACTTGTAATTAATGACAAAACTTGTTGATAGCATGAACAACTGCCAAGAATTCCTTCTCGGTAACTGCATAGTTTAACTCGGCAGGGGACAAGTTATTGCTCACAAAATAAATGGCATAGGACTGCTGGTCCTCTTTCTGCCCTAATACCCCTCCTATTGTGGTGTCAGAGGCATTAGTGGATATATTAAATGGGAGAGTCCAATTGGGCCCTCTAAGAACTGGTGCCACAGACAACTTGACTTTCAGGGACTCAAAGGCAGTTTGACACTACTTAGTCCAAAAAAAATCAACATCTTTTATTAACAAGCCAAACATAGGTGCATCGATATTTGTAAAATTTTCAATAAACCGCTAGTAGTATCCGACATGTCCAAGAAAGCTTCTCACCTCTTTCTGAGTCTTGGGGGGTGGAAGTCTGGTGATGACCTCAATATTTGTAGGATCGACTTTTATCCCTTCAGATGAAACATGATGTCCTAGAACCACTCCTTCAATTAACAACATTTTACATTTTTCATGACTTAGAGATAGGTTCATTTCTTGGCATCTGATGAGGACTTTTTCTAATTTGTCTAAGGCTTCCTGGTAAGTGTTTCCATAAATTGTGAAGTTGTCCATGTAGACCTCCACACAATCATGAATAAGATTGGAAAATATCCCTAGTACTGCTCATTGAAATGTGGTAGGAGCATAACACAATCCAAATGGAAAGACCCTATAGGAATAGGTGCCCCAAGGACAAGCAAAGGTAGTCTTATCTTGGTCCTCGGGTTCTATAAGAATATGATTATACCTGATGTACCCATCTAAAAAGGAAAAATACTTTTTTCCAGACAAGGTAAATAGAACTTGATCAATGAAAGGGAGAGGAAAGCAATCTTTCAGAGTGGCTTTGTTGAGTTCCCAGAAATCAACAAAAATTCTCCATTTCCCGGTCACTTTCTTTGGAACCACTACAAGCGGGGATACCTACTTACTATCGGAGATGGGATAAATAAATCCGACATTTAACAACTTTTGGATTTCCTCCTTGACTATATCTTTGAGTGCTGGGTTCATCCTTCTCTGGGGTTGCCTAACATGTGTTACTTCCCCTTGGGTATATATGTGATGTATGCATGTGTAAGGGTGTATACCCTTCATGTGAGTGTATTCCCAGGCGAATGATCTTGATTATTCTTTAAGGATGCTTACTAACTGTTTCTATTGGTCTATATCTAGCCCGAAGTTTATATGTAAAAATTTCCCTGGACTAATATCATAGGGCATAATATAAGACATGGAAACCTCATCTATCTCGAAGATAAAAGATGTCGAATACAAAATAGATGGGTCCAATTGTTCCTGAAATTATTCCCCAAACATGTACTCAAATTGGGGAAAAGACTGTGGAAAATCCACACATGTGATAGCAGAAATAAACCGGTTTAGCAAATTTTCCATTCTGTGCTCCTGAAGTGCCCATGCATGGTCACTTGGAAATACAGGTTCTTCCTAGTGCTCATTCTCGTATGGAAACTCAAGCCATCATAGATTCTCCATGATAGGTTGAGCTGTAGGGTAAGTGATGAGATTCTAGATAGAGGGACCATTTGAGATGGTCATTTCCCCTTCTCTACAACCAATAAATGCATTGGCTGTGGCTAGCCAAGGTATTCCCAAAATGACAGGATGGCCTTTGGTAGGGTCCTTTGAGTGAATGACAAGAAAATATACTGGGTATTCCCATGAGTCTAAAGTAACCATGATATTATCTAAAATTCCTTTAGGTATAACCCTAGTCTTATCTGCTAATTACAAAATGGTTGGGGTGGGCCGAAGAAGAGGTTGTAACTGTAATTGTTCCAAGGTAGTAGTGGTCATAACATTGATGGCTTCCTCTAGGTCTATGAGAGTGTTTCCAATGGAGACCTCATTAATAATTATGGTCACTACGAGGTTTCCTGGGTTCCCATATTTTGCTAGCTTTGGTTGCTCTGATATGTATTCAAAAAGTCCTCCTACCAAATGTACCGTAGGAGGGTCCTTTTGCTTCCTACCTGGCTTCTTAATACACAATTATTTGACTGCCTTACTATAGATTGGAATGTCTTTAATGGCTTGAAGCAGGGGAATATTGACACTAATATTCTTCAATTCATTCAAGATGTCAAATTCTGGTCGGGTGGTAGCTTTCTTGATTACCAATCGGTCTGGATAAGGAGGGACCTTCGTAATTTGTGAAGGTTCATTTTGGGGAAGCTTAGGTTCTTGGTTCTTCGGGATAATAACATCTTCCCACCTAGTGTCATCCATGGGTTGTTTGGTGGTTTCTTCTTCTTCTTCTTCCTAGATGACTACTGAAGGTCTCTGCCTATCTAGAACTTTTCCCGATCTTAGTTGAATTTCCTATAATCGAACAAGAGTGATAACATATGTCGGGATGGCCTGCATCTCAACATTGTGAAGAGGTTGATGGGGCTTATTATTGGGATTCAACACTGGTTGTGTCGGTAATAGTGTTGGTCTCGGGGATATTTCATTTTGGTATTGTAGCGGTTGTTGTTGTGGAATATGAGGTAAAGGTGGTGGAACAAAACTTGGAAGAAGGTGTAGAGTGCTCGGTGGGAACTAAGGATAAGGATGGTTGGACATAGGGATAGGTGGAGCTTGAGGGTTTCCTTGGTTATGTCGTCCTCTCCATCCTTGAAGCCAAGGATGTTGGTACTGAGTAGACCAGTTTTTCCAACCTAGTGGGTTCCACTGTTGTTGTTGTTGATAATAAGGTGGAACTTGAGATTGGATATCTAGGTATGTGGGTTGGTCCCTAGGCTACCATGGCCTCCTAGGTGCATAAGGAGACTCCCTGAGATGTCCACTCCTATAGATGGCTAATAAGCTGGGGAATGATGGACATTTCTCAGTTGAATGGTCTTCTGTACAAAAGCCACAAACTGAAATGTTATCTTATCTTGGTCCTCATGTGCTATAAGAATCTGATTGTACCCGCTCTACCCATCTAAAAAGGAAAAATACTTCTTTCCAGACAAGGTATCTAAAACTTGATCAATGAAAGGGAGAGGAAAGTAATCTTTCAGAGTGGATTTGTTGAGTTCCCAAAAATCAACAAAAATTCTCCATTTCCTAGTCACTTTCTTTGGAACCACTACAAGCGGGGATACCCACTTACTATCGGAGATTGGCTAAATAAATACGACATTTAACAACTTTTGGATTTCCTCCTTGACTATATCTTCGAGTGTTGGGTTCATCCTTCTCTGGGGTTTCTTAACAGGTGTTACTTCCCCCTGGGTATATATGTGATGGATGCTTGTGTCAGGGTGTATACCCTTCATGTCAGTGTATTCCCAGGTGAATGCTCCTGATTGTTCTTTAAGGATTCTTACTAACTGTTTCTGTTGGTCTACATCTAGCCCAGAGTTTATATGTTAAAAATTCCTTGGACTAATGTCGTAGGGCATAGTATAAGACATGGCAGACTCATCTATCTCGAAGATAAAAGACGTCGAAGAAAAAATGGATGGGTCCAATTGTTCCTAAAATTCATCCCCAAACATGTACTCAAATTGGGGAAAAGACTGTGGAAAATCCACACATGTGATAGTAGAAATAAACTGGTTTAGCACATTTTCTGTTGTGTGCTCCTGAAGTGACCATGCATGGTCACTTGGAAATACAGGTTCTTCCAAATCCTCATTCTCATATGGACACTCAAACCACCATAGATTCTCCATGATAGGTTGAGCTGGAGGGTAAATGGTGAGCTTCTAGATAGAGAGACCATTTGAGATGGTCATTTCCCCTTCTCTATAGCCAATAAATGCATTGGCTATGGCTAGACAAGGTCTTCCCAAAATGATGGGATGGATTTTGGTAGGGTCCTTTGAGTGACTGACAAGAAAATCTATTGGCTATTCCCATGAGGCTAAAGTAACCATGATATCATCTAAAATTCCTTCAGGTATAACCCTGGTCTTATCTGCTAATTCCAAAATGGTTGGGGTAGGACGAAGAAGAGGTTGTAACTGTAATTGTTCCAAGGTAGTAGCATTCATAACATTGATGGCTGCCCCTAGGTCTATGAGAGTGTTTCCAATGGAGACCTCATTAATAGTTATGGTAACTACAGGGTTTCCTGGGTTCCCATATTTTGCTAGCTTTGGTTGCTCTGATATGTATTTAGAAAGTCCTCCTACCAAATGTACTGTAGGAGGGTCCTTTGCTTCCTACCTGGCTTCTTAATACATAATTATTTGACTACCTTACTATAG
>ML777815.1:707722-720853 GCA_009831015.1 Picea engelmannii
GTTCCTAGGCTGCCATGGCCTCCTAGGTGCATAAGAAGATTCCCCAGGATCTCCACTCCTATATATGGCTAATAAGCTGGGGAATGATGGACATTTCTCAGTTGAATGGTCTTTTGTACAAAATCCACAAACTGAAATGTTATCTAATGGGCATTCCCTTGAGGAATACTTCCTCCTACATCTTGGGCAATATATGCTCATTGCAACATTTTCCTCCTCCCATTTCTTTTTAATTTTAAAGGTGTCCAATTGGGAACCTATTGTTCTTAAGATATCTGTCTTGAAAGTTTCTAAAATGTTCCCTATCTCTGCTCTCGTGATACCACCTGAACTAACTGGTTTTAAGCTTCTATTACAAGGGTCCCGAACATTCTTTTTTGTTTTGGCTTTACTCCTTGAGTAATTTTTACACATTTCACATATTTCGGCAAATGGTTTATGGGAGATATCACTTGATTCCATCAGGTTAAGCATCTCTAGATATTCTTTTGAAATTACCTTAAGGAAAAGAGCCCTAATTGCATCCTATGGGAGGTTATGGTATTTTGACTTCTGGGAGATATAACCAAATCTTTCCATATAATCTTTGAGGGTCTCGTCTTCTAACTGTTGGATTTTAAAGATGTCATTACGAGACTCTTTGGTCTTGCAACAGTCTTGGTACTTCTTAAGAAAGATGTCTTTCATGGCTTCCCAAGATCTAATACTGGATTCTCCCAACCCCATGAACCATCTTAGTGCAAAGTCTTTGAGGGTGGCAGGAAAGAGTTTTAGTTTCTGGGCATCTTGTACATAGTTGTAGCTCCTACACAGGATGCCAAATTAAAATAGAAAGGTTTCTGGATCTTAACTGTGTTTACCATAAAAGGTAGGAAGTGTTGAGAGAGGAATATTCTTCATGTTTACATTTGGAGTGGTGTCCAAAATTGGAAACCCGAAGGTAGTTTCAGTTTGGTTTCTAGTTTCTTCTTCCTCCCCATGTCTTACATTGTTATGGTCCTCCTGATCAACCATATTGGTTTGGTTTCCAAAAAGAGAGTACCTGGGTGGTTTTATCTTTAAAGAGAACAAGGTTTCCCTTTGATGGAAAGGTATTCCTTCTAATTGGATGTATGGGACTCTACTCGAGCCAGTTGAGACTATCAGTGCCAAAGTTTCTGTGTCAGTTTGAGAGATAATTACATTGGTTGAACTACCAAACAAAAGTTTCACCTGTTCAGGGTCTATTGTGTCCTCAAAATTAGGATATCCTGGTGGTGGTGTAAAAGCAAAGGTTGTATGGTTTGGTTTTGTGGAAGGCTTGAGTGGTCTTGCCTCCTGTTCCAATATGATTGATGCTTAAATTTCTTGTTCTATAGTGCTCCCTGTGTTAGTCTCTTCAGAGACTATTTTAGATCTTTGAGTTGAGCTAGCTCCTGTTTTTCGGTATCGGTCTGTGGATTTTATAAGTGGAACGTCCCTTCCCCCAAAAATATCAGAAGGAACCTTGGTTAAAAGGTCTGATTTAGATTTAATGTATCTACATTTTGGATCTCTAGGTCTATTCATGAAAGAAAGCAAAAAGAAAAAGAAAAACTACCATTGGTTTTGGGGGAGCCTGCAATAGTAGATGTGCAGGTTCTTACCTCTCGTATTAAAGTCCCCCCTCCACCAATCTAATGATAAGGTCTAGAAATGATCTAATTCCTAACTACTTCCTACCTTGAGACAACTCCTTGACAATGACGCCAAAAATGATGGGTGTTCCATATGCATTAAAAACACACTAAAAACCCTCAATTAAATTGTCAACCTAGGGTAAGTAAACTTAGAGTTGTAGCAAAATATATGCCAAGGTAGAAGGGTTGGTAGTAGTATAGTCTAACTAAGGAAGTGACTATCTAAGGGATAATCTATTCAAGCAAAGCAAACCCTACTAAGAAACTTTAAATTATGTAACCTAAGTACTTTTGGACCAAGGATCGATGGATAGTTCTAGGAAAACAAATGAAAACCCTACTTGAAGCAAACTAGTTCAACCATAAGAAAAAGCAACTATTAAGCATAACAATAAACAAATAGTAGAAGCAAACTACTTTAACTAGTCTATTTGAATTCAATAAACAACTATCCTGTGAAAGCAAGTACATAAACAAGCAACTATACTATCAAAGCAAGAATAGACAAGTAAGCAATTTAACCTATTAAAGCAAGTAAACAGTTAACTAACCTAGGATAACTTCTACTGCAAGTAAACTAATTAAGACTACTCATTGAACGACTAATTAAGCTAAGAGGCAAGTGATCTCTATTCTTAATTCAAACTTCAAAACTATTTCTAATTCATAAAAGGAAATCTACCTAATGGAAAGAAAGAAGAACTAACAACTAACCTTTAATCTATGATAAACAAACTGCACTTTAATCTACCAAAGCAAAAGACTATCTATCCTACAACAACAATAAAACTATCTTCTGATCTATGAAATCAAGAAACTATCTTTTAACCTATGAAAACTCAAATATAGTGTTGGTGGTTGTGTGAATGTCTCCGGTGTTTTATAATATCTTGATTGCACTGGAAAATGAAAGATAATTCAAGCGGTATAAGCTCAATACTGATTTCAATAGCAAAGTGAAAGGTGTGGATTAAACAATCCAATGAGAACTTAGCCATTATGGAAACAATGTTAATTACCTTGCATATTCATGTGATTATTACTCATGCATTAACCATCAACAATATAACGAGATTATAATTGTACTCTATGCTATGTAAGAAAAACTCACAATTAAATTCAATCATTAACTAAAAACTGGAATTGCAATCTAATTCTAGGAAAGAAATTGCATAAAGTAAAACTATGCTATATTTATTTTAACAATTCAAATTGCGGAAACGAAAATGCATATAAACATAAATTAAAACATGATTCTAGCATATAGCAAGTAAACTAATGAGAAAATTAATCAACAACCATTGGATCATGTTGTCATTGATGCCAATGGTTTGATTATTTGGGAGATTGTTGGATCTTGTGCTATTGATGCAAATGGTTTGATTGATGTCAAGGATTGATTGATTAATGATTGATGAACAATGTATATGCATAGTCCTTGATGAGAATGATATATGTCAAAGTGGAAACCAATTGATAAAGATGGATCATTGATATGATGCATAGATGAAGATGGATCAATGAGTTGTCATTGATACATGATGATGCATAGTTTGTTTGATGAAAAGATGACTCATTATTGTCTTATCATGATTGATAAGGTGCACAAATGGATGAACTCCAAAGTGGTCCCCTTATGGTGAAATCCCTCATGGGAAGACGCTTTGCGGATTGAGTTATTCTAGAAGAATGGTTGGAGGACCCATGCTTGTATGTGGAATAATGTGATGAAGATCAATGAAGTTGTTGGTGAAACTATCCTAGATGGATAGTGCTTGCCGTGCCATTTCTGGTGGTATGTGGAATGTCACATAACTCCTCATGGTTTGAGAGTTATGGCTTTATGAAGTTGAAGGACCCCCATATGATGGCTTGAAGCCCCAAAAGGTCAAAGAAGTCAAAGTTCTTGAAAATAAGAAATCATTATTTAAATGATAAAGTCAAGTGAGAAAGTCAAGGTGGATTATTTAAATAATAAATTAAGGTGATAAAATCAAGAAGGAATATAAATGATAAATATTGGAGAACTTTATATTCATGGAAAGTGGTTAACCCTAAAATAAGGAAAATAGGTTAAGTGACCTAGAAATGGGTTAAGTGACCTAAAAATGGGTTAAGTGACCTAGAGGATGAAAGTATAAATGATATAGCTATGGTCTCTTGTAAATCATCCTTTTGTGGATCAATGGAGAGCTTCTTGTGAGAATATCTTTTGGAGTATTGATGGAGAGCTTCTTGTTGGTGTGGATCTCTTGAGCATGATTGAAGATCTATTCCGAGGAAGAGAGCGAGAGGAGGATCTCATGGACGCATCAAAGTTTCGGCAATGTCGGAGATCTTGACGGGAAAATTCTTGGATTCACAGAAAACCCTATTTTCTGATGCATACACGGGTTGTCTGTGTATAGGGTGCGTATACATTGAAGGTATACACGGGATGACTGTGTATAGTGTGAGTATGTACGCGGGCTGACTGCGTATAGGGAGCGTATAATGGATAAAATCATGGATATTTGTGTTTGAGCTGGTGCCAAGCTCTTGGATGATGAGGCAGGTTCCAGATCTGCATTCTATGGGCTCAGATCTATCACTAAGACACTGGTATGGTTACATTATTGTCTTTATGGATACTATTGTTTGATGTGTTGTGAACGCTTAGGGCATTCTTGGTATGGATTCTATGATATAGTTAAGTTTGGATGATTTGGTTGATGGAGTGATCAGTACTCTTATGGTTCAGCAGTGACATGATTGCTATGGTATACTAGTTGTTTATACATGATTGAGATAGCATTCATATTGATTTGTTGTGGAGCATGAGCAAGCTATTGGAGAGCTTGGATGTGTTGTGACTAGTTGGTGGTCAGATTAGACAGTAAGAGACAGAAGAGAATGATATGTTGATTGCAGATAATTTGAGTTAATTTTGAAGGACAAACCCTAATAGATCAGAAGGTATATGCAGGTTGTTGTATACATTGACTGCATGCATACGCGGGCTGTAGTGAGCCAGGGCATGTGCACACGTTGGCTGCACTACTGACAGGTCGCGTACCTGTTTACAGATTGATATCTGTTGAGGATTGTTGCCTCATCTCAATTGGTGTTGAGGGTGTAAGCTGAGTCTTGCATTATAGAGCTGGTGCTCTTGTAGAGTTGTACTCTATTCAGTTGTTGCTGATAAACCCCCAGATTGTTGTCCATAATAAAAAGAAAAATTGTACATACATCTTGTGTTCTTTGTGTTTCTTGTGATGATGACTTGTTGATGATATATTGCTGATATATGTTCACATCTAACTGGTTATAAATGACATCAATGGGTAATGAGTAAATATTGAATATTAACTAAGGTGTTTTGTGTAAGAGGGAAGCTTTTGGGAAAAAGAGCCCCACACTCATTCACCCCCCCTCTAAGTGTGGTAGGTGTGTCCAACAACAACTAGTTAAGAAAAATCTAAATAACAATTGAATAGGAAATCTACAAATAAAAATTGAAACTAACCCTATCCATCCACCGAAGCCTCGTTAAAGAAAACATAAACTAAAACTCTATTCTACTATGTTCCAAACTCTATTTTAAACTTAATTTTAAAAGCATAAATAAGATACAATCTAATATTTAATCGCACACGAGGTTAGTGTATGAGTTTGCAAACTCGTTCCTACTAACTACAAAATCAATGCATATTAACAAAAGCCTTCATACTAACCTGCAAAAGAACTAAACAGTTAAGCTACAACAACAAATTATATAAAAAAACGAAAAATAACAATGCATGTACATGAAATGAGATAAAAGACATCTAAGCTATGAAATGCATAAACAACTCATAGAATAGTTACTAGACTATTGGTGGCCCCCCAAGCAAGTTGTGGTCACTTCTCAAATGCACACCACGAGCTCAACAAAACGATTTCACCATTAAAACTTGAAAAACATAGTCTTATATAATTCCAACAATTGAAAATAGCAAAAACAGAGGAAAATCATATTTGTCTCTAATCCTCTACTTCTTCTACTGCTTAACTATTGTATGACCACCACAGTGGTATTTATAAGTTTTACAGACCAAGTGGTTGACCACTGGAGGGTCGAACCACTTCTAAAAACAACAAATTACACTAATGGTGCCCTAACTGCCGAAATGGAGTGAGCCAATAATCGCCTAGCTCAACAACCCAAACCGAGTTGTCAAGAGTTCAATAGCTGGAGGGGGCAAGCACGAGAAAAACCCATGTTCCTGATTTTCCCATCACTGGCTGCCAATACCACAACTACCAAATCGCCCACCGTTTCTATGCAGGACGGAGTGCCGGACCGGGTACCAGATTGAGTACTAGATGGAGTGTCAGACTGAGTGCCGAAAGAAGATACGTGATGCGATTTTTCCCTGTAACACCAAAAAACGTGAATTAGATCCTTGGAAACATAAAAACGTGATGAATTATACTCAAGATCAACATAAAACATGAATTATACATACCTAGTGTGGATTATAGCGTTTTGGCACAAAATCCCTTACTTCTCCAAAACATGAAAACACATATATACATTTGGCAAAAGTATCTAATAAACATCATAAAACTGATCATATCTCGGGCTCAACAATCTTGAATCTATCATCCAAACATAATTCAAAAGCTGGGCCCATGATAACCTTGAGCTACAATACGAAAGCACATGGACAAAAGTTTGGAAAACACAAGACATGAATAAATCAGTGGAGATTGGGCATTGTATCCCATCTATAACCAAATCTCCAAATGAGCACCATGAAATTTTCCGATTACTATATTATTATGAACCAATATCACTATGAACATTTGCTTTTGATAGTACTATGAACCAAGATCACGTTGACCTGACAATGTTCTAACATTACTAGTTCTAGAAAAGAGTGTCAACATTTAACTTAATGGAGTTTGAACAATGACAAATTTGAAATATTATTGAAAATGCCTAATGGTTCCATTCAGAGGAGCAAGACATTTTGACGACTCAAAGGATGGACTTGATTTATTCACAGTTGGGTACTTTGTATGAGGTCTTTCATCATGCTTCTCATTCCTGGACTCAACAATCTTATGTGCTTCCAGTTCACTTTTTCATGGCACTACAAAACTCTATTCATATCTTGATTGGGTAGCATGGACAAATACAAATCAGATTGTTTCGTTTCTTGTCAGTGCATGATATGATTTTTTTTTTTTTGGTTTAGCCGATATGCAGTATGACATTGTCCTCATTCAATGCAAATTTTCTATGGATGCAAAAGTCGCGTAACATGTATACAATGTTTGCCTTTTTCTGTAGGTATACTTCATATGGAAATTCTTCCAACCTAGGAAGCACATCTTGTAATACAGGTTGTCTAATTATACAATGTACACTTGTGTTGCTGAGGGTTTAGATGGCAACGTTGAGGCAATGCCTATATATGTTTAAGGGAATTTTTTATTGCATCGTAGACAATCAGTTGTGCCATCATTTATGAGAGCAGAGGCAGAAGTAGGAGAGTTTCATTTGGCACATACAGGCTCGAAGGGGGTTGAGTATGCATTTGTTGCAACCAAAACACCCTCAACCAATGCATGCGATCATAGTAGTTAATATATTGAACAATATAATATATATGTGTACAACAAAAAAGATGCACAAAATTGTTTAAGGCAATTTTTATGTGCAAAGTGTGGATGGAATTGTATATGTATACATACAACAATTGTCGAGGTAGTTAGTTTCTTGAGATCCTGTACTACGTATGTTCGCAATTCTGTTACAAATGTTGCTTGGGTTGTGCGAAAGATCATTTATTTAACATCTATTTTCTTTGTTATATTTTTGTAGAGCATAATTGGAAATTTCCCTTTATGCAATTGTTGTTCCATTGAGGAAAATAAATTTGAATAGGTGTCGAACAATTGTAGCTGCAACATGGAACAATGTAATAGTTGTGTAATATAACTGAGATATATGAGCTTGTGAAAGTAAATGAAAAAATTGGGTATGGAGAACAGTACCATTGCCTTGTCATTGTCTGAGTCTCCATCTTTTTATATGGAGAATGTGTTGCGAGCCAACTTTTCTCACGAGTGTGACAACTGCACCAATGGTTTTGATTGGGTAAATATCGTTGCTATTTGCAAGTTGGCTGATTGTTGTGTCCGGTATGAAACAATATTTTGAACAAACAGTGGGAACTTTTTCCACAATACTTGTTTCATTGAGCGATATAATCTGATCAAAATCACCACAGTCATATGTTGTTTTCGGTAATATATTGAAATTTGTAATGGATATCCCATTACCTAGAAATATCTTTTCTGCATGTTTCTGGACAAGGTGTGTAGGGATAGTCAGTGTGACTGTCATCATGACTTCGTTGTCTGTCATGTCAGCACACATAATGCATATAGTTTTGTTTTCCTTGTCTAAGTAGGTTATATACACGATCATTATGTTCCCGATGAACACTTGTCCATTTCAACGACTGTTCAAGCCTTCTATCGATAGTATATTGGGTGTTATAAGTTTAGACCTGGTGACATTTTTTGAACAGAAAAATTAATGTGAATGGCAATTTGTATCATTTTTTTTCCCACATAAATGTACAAGTAGATGCACAATTTGGATTAAGTATGAAGGTTAGAGTTTTGTAACCATACCTCTTAGTCTGTGGATCTTGCACTATGTTGGGAGTTTCACTTGTGCTTGTCGATACTTCTTGTGAACTGAAAAGCATTTTTTGTAGATGACATCAACATATTTATCATGGCATAGATGAATAAATAACTCAGGATATTTGTTTGCTAAACATAACAATAGCATAATGTACGAATCTTTACCTTTGTCCTTGTCATTCTGTTGATGTTTACGATGATTGACTACTCATGCCCATGTCACTCGTCCAACCTTTTTTGATGCAAACATGTGTACATTGAACATGACAATAACTAAATAAGCATATAGATTACATATTGTTCATAATTATTCTGGATGTCACATACAAGCTCGAAGGGGATCGAGTATGAAATAGGGTGTCAAGGGATACTCAAGAGACGCGAGGGCCCGATAGTCAAATTGTATGTCTCGGAAATTTTGAGTGCAAAATGTGTAACACAGAACATGGCATGATGGGGGTGTCCGACAGTCAATTTGTATATCGCAGAACTCTGGGTGTTGTTTGTAGGTCACAAAACAATAGAAGCACAATCTTGAGCTCGCCATCCTGAGAGTCTGGCTGTCAATTTGTATATTGCATAACTCTGGGTGTTGTTTGCAGGACACAAAACAATAGAAGAATAATTTTGATCCCGCTAGCATGGAAACCTGCGATCGAAAAAATGGCTAAGTATGGAATGGGGAAGCGGTCAGTCAGACTCATGATATAGAAGCATGAGTGGAAATGTGAATCCATGAGTCCGCCAACCCGTGCACCTACACATTTTCAGAAAAAATGACTAAGTAAAGTAACCAGAAAGGGAAAGTAGAGAGGAAAAAGAAAGGGGAATTCAGTTAAGTATAGAAGAGGGAAAAAATGGATAAAAGAGAGAGGGAACATAGAAAAGGGGAGGGGAATTTTCAGAAGCGGGAAGTCTCAACAAAGCCCATTGTTTCCAAATCATCATTTTCTAGTCCAATATTTTATCCACATACTCGTTTTGTGTGTTTGATTTACTATCACTATTGGTATACCTTTTCGAAGATTGTACTTCGGCTTCCTGTGCTGTGGTATATAAGACTTCATCCTCTTGTCCAATTAGTTTGTTTCTTTCAATGTAGCAATGCAGAAAATACGATGGACATGAAGGTAAGTTGGTATGTAGAAAGACATGTAAAAAAATAAATATAGTTCTATTTATTTCAATGTAGCAGTACAAAAAATACAGTTGACATGAAGATAATTTATTATGTAGAAAGATATGTAGTATCCACATATAATAAATTAGGTGCAAAACTAACTTGAATTATATAGATAAGCTAACTTGTTGACTTGTCGGTGGCCAATATGCGGGTCATGGAACTTAATCCAGAGGACATCATTTTTTTTTTTTGGTATAAGATTTGAGTATTCCATCTGCACCATTCACCAAGCCATCTTGTGAATCATAGTTGTAGGCATATATTTGAACTAGCATGTCTAATTTCAGGACAACTTGCAAAGGGAATCTCCTGCAGTATACGAAAATGCATCGAATCTAAAAGGGCATTGTTATGTAATACCTGGTCGATGTTTTCATGTACAATGGAGTGTGCATCTATTTGATAGCATTCAACATCTATTTCTTGCTCCATCTTTTAAGTTGTGATTTTCAAGATGTTTCTCAGTTATGTTTAGATAATATGAAAATAGCAAACAAGATAAGTATAAGTTTGGGAGTGCATACCAACTTTTCTTTGTATCCTTCAACCTTTGTTCATATCAAATCCAGTGCTCCATGGTTGCTATATCATATGAAAGAGAAACAAAGCTACAGTTAGTGCCCAACCATATAGAAGAGATAATGCAAATAAAACAACAGTATCAATTTGCCCAGTACAAAGATTGAGTATTTAGCTAGGAAATCGCAAAACACCGTCCCAACAATTTTCTGTGTGTAAAGACCATTTTATAAACTATATAGAACAAATTTAGCTAGCAAATCACAAAACATCGACCTAACAATTTTCTGTGTGTCAAGCCCATTGGCCAAAAGAAATTTGTCAGTTTAACAATCTTTTTTTCGTCTTCTCAACAAGTATTGGAAGTCTGAACCCTTATAAGAGTTCTATTTATCATGTGGGAGTATACTATGAAATCAACATTAATGTTTGGACCCATATCGTTTTGTGTTTTATCTTCATCCTTTACCCAAGATTTGCATTTTAGGTCCTGGAGCTTTCTCTTTATAACTTACTGAAATATGTCACCGATAAAGCTGGATAATGCCCGACAATGGTGTGCAATTTTGTTACAGCTTGGTTACCTTTGTATCATACTTATCTCTTCTACACCTACCTACAATTTTCTTTTACAAGAACATTTTGCAAAGGCATGTAGGTACTCATTCTCGGGCAAGATTGGAATATCATCGAGGGCATGGTGGGAATGATAAATAATTTCCTTATTCAATTGAGGCGTTATATTTCCACTTCATCACATAAGGAAAAGGACTGAGATTTGTAATGTTAGAAAAAATGATAGCCAGAGTTGTGCAGACGACATTGGCACACACATGGTGTAAAGTTTGGGGAAAAAATTGGAGGAAAATTTAAGACCAGGAGGAAAAGATATGCCAACCTCTATGGAAAGTCTGCAGGATAGGAATGATGAATAAATACCTACACATTCTTACTTGCAAACTGTAAATAGTAAACAGTAAATAACGAATACAAATGAAACTATGGTATTGAAACTTACTAGTCAATGATGAACGATAGAATCACAGGTTCAATTGCGAGTGCAAGATTTCAACCCTGCAAAGTGCAACAACAGGTCCTGGAATTACCCAGGATTTGTATTTCAGGTCCTGGAACTTTTTCTTTATAACTTACTGAAATATGTCACCGGTAAAGATGGATAATCCCTGACAATGGTGTGCAATTTTGTTGCAGCTTGGTTACCGTTGTATTATACTTAGCCCTTCTACACCTACCTGCAATTTTCTTCTACAAGAACATTTTGCAAAGGCAACAAGCTTGACATTGTCTTTCCATGTGAAAGACACAGGTTCGATTCTCGTAAGGGATAGGTACGTACTCATTCCCGGGCAAGGTGGGAATATCATCGAGGGCAAGGTGGGAAGGCTAGAGAATTTCCTTATTCAATTGAGGCGTTAGATTTCCACTTCGTCACATACGACAAAGGACCAGGATTTGTAATGCTAGAAAAAATGACAACCGGAGTTGTGCATACGACATTGGCATGCACATGGTGCAGAGTTTGGGGAAAAAATTGGAGGAAAATTTAAGAGCAGGAGGAAAAGATATGCCAACCTCTATAGAAAGTCTGTAGAATAAGAATGATGAATAAATACTTAAACATTCTTACTTGCAAACTGTAAACAATAAACAATAAAAAACGGATACGAATGAAACTATGGTATTGAAACTTACTCGTCAATGATGAACTTACTCGTAAATTGTGGGTGCAGGATTTGAACCCTGCAAAGTGCAAAAACAACTCCAATTGCGGGTGCATGACTCCAACCTTGCAAAGTTGAAGCAAACAAAAGTAAGAAACAAGCAACAAACCAATGAGCAAGCACCAACAGGTCCAACTGCAGGTGCAAGACTTCAACCTTGCAAAGTTAAACCAAACAACAAGAAGCAACAACCAACGAACCAACGAATCAGTGAACCAGTAAGAATATATGTATCTTCAATGATGCCTAAATTGCATTCCAAACATAGAAGAAATATGAAACATATGATGACTATGCAAAAATTGGAGGAAAAATGTACTCTGACATGCCTATTTAAGTAAACATTTAAGGCTGTCAGGCATGTTTAAGGGCCTTGCACTATGTAAACATTTAAGTTGTAAGGCCTATTCAAGTACCTCAAAAAGACTCTCAATGCTCAAAACTTTCGGTATGCAAACATTTCAATAAAAATAAAAATAAAAAAATTCAAAAAGAGTGTCGATGCTCAAAACTTTGGAATAGTGAAGCTGACAATAAGATTTCTAATCTATTCTCCAATGAAATGATGACAAATAATTATTTTTTATTATATAAAAAATAATGCTTTCTATTCTCTAGTTCTAACAATAGAAATTGTGCAAATTTTTTTAGTCAAAGAGCAAGTTAATATGAAGTCCCTCTAAGCCTTAAGAATGGACTAATAATATATGATAATTCTATAATCACTTTATAACAAATAATATAAATTACGCATTCTCCTTAATAAATAATAAATATATCAATAATAATAATAATAATAATAATAATAATCTATTTTTAAGGTCACGACCAAGCTAGCACACCAAATTGGTGTATGAAACCCCTTTGTTTGTGGGACAAGGGACCCCCCTCCACCCAACGATTTGACTGGTAAAGTCTACGAAGGTATACATACCCTACCCCCTTTGGATTTGAACCTGTGACCTCATGTTCTTAACTATTATTTATCATCTTAAACACATATATTATCATATACAATGAATTATATTTTTTTGAAAAAATCTAATAATTTTATTTTCAAAATAAAACAAAATTAAAAAATAAAATGCCATTTTTATAAGAGTTGATATGGATAAACAAAAATATGATCAAAATCTTTGAAACAAATAAACACACATATATTATCATATACAATGAATTATATATTTTTTTGAAAAATTCTAATAATTTTATTTCCAAAATAAAACAAAATTAAAAAATAAAATGCCATTTGTATAAGAGTTGATATGGATAAACAAAAATATGATCAAAATCTTGGAAACAAATAAACTTCTCACAATGACAAAAAGCTCAAATACAATAGTCA
>ML777815.1:730806-743222 GCA_009831015.1 Picea engelmannii
AAGTCATTGAAATGCTGTGATCTTGCAGAGGTTTCCCTGTTTGGATGCACGCCATTCCAGGTATCAGGTTTAGAACAGACAACGAGCAATTTAAGGTGATTTTAGTTTGGATTTGATTCAGTAATATATTATTGCAGAATTGTTTTAAATAGTTTTTGGGTAGTATGTCTATGCTTTTCATGGTCTATGATTATCCAGCTTCAATTGCAATTTAAATGTTTGTGTTTAGTTTTTTGGTACACGGCTTAATTAGAGATTTAATTTGTTTTCATAAGAATGAGATGCAAATCTTTACTACAAAGATAGTGGAAATGATGAAGGAAGAAAAGCTCTTTGCATGGCAAGGTGGACCCATTATTTTGACACAGGTAATTTGTTGTTATACTTATATTCAGTGTTCAGTAGGAAGTATGGCTTTCTGGTTTAACCAGTAATTTTATGCAGATTGAGAATGAATATGGAAACGTGGAGAAACCTTATGGACAAAACGGCAAGTCATATATACAATGGTCTGCAAACATGGCATTATCATTAAATACAAGTCTCCCCTGGGTGATGTGCCAACAAGAAGACGCTCCAGACCCAATTGTGAGTTTTCCTTTTTCTTGTTTGTGCCAACAAAAAGATGCTTCAGACCCAGTTGAGAGTGTTTTTAGTTTTGTTTTGATTCTCTTCTAGCATTCATAATAATGGAAGCTTTACTTCCCACAGCCTTTCTATCTCTTTAGCAATTTACTATGTTCTAGGGGTCATCCTGATATGAATCATTTCTTTTATAGATCAATACCTGTAACGGTTTCTACTGTGACAAATTCAAACCTAATTCTCCTAAAAAGCCGAAGATGTGGACTGAAAATTGGTCAGGATGGTAATGTTTTCTTTGCCTCATGACAACTATAACGCATAATTGCAGGCGCTCCCAAATTTTGATTTTCATTACATCAGTGTTAAAATATACTTAGAACATTATTATGTATCGAAACAACAGCTGCAATCTATTGCCAAGTCGAGCTTGAGTATTAGAAATCCGGGGGCTTCCTGTTCATCCTGCTTAAATATTGTTTTCATTACAGGTTTGAGTCATTTGGATCGAGGACCCCTCATAGGCCTACAGAGGATGTTGCGTTTGCAGTAGCCCGATTTTACCAGAGAGGAGGAACATTTCAGAACTATTACATGGTGGGGTTTGGCCTTCTTTTGTCTCGAGCTCAGGCTCATATGCATTGATATTTATGATAGTAAGCTCATGCATTTATATTTATGTTTTTACTTGCATGATAACCTAGGATTTATTAAGCAAAATACATCTCCCCAACCCTTAAACACCTGGCCTCTCTCAATGAAACAAATCAACAATCTTATTTACTATATGGCTTTTATGTTGCAGTACCATGGAGGCACGAACTTTGGCCGGACAACTGGAGGCCCATTCATTACCACCAGTTATGACTACGATGCACCAATTGACGAATATGGTATGCAACAGTTGTCAATGCCAAATTCTGTTCTGCAGTGAAAGAGTATATAGATATAATAAAAACTTCTTTCATTGATTGAATGTTTTCTGGTTCGATTATCTTAATTCCACAATGGGAATCTAGAACCATTGTTATTCCAAATTTCTAGTTTTTCCTTTTAATTATGAAACAATGTGGTATGATGTAATTGTTGCAGGGAATATACGGCAGCCGAAGTGGGGGCATTTGAAAGAGTTGCACAAAGCTATAAAACAATGTGAACCTGCTCTAATTCAAGGGGACGTGACAATCACTTCACTTGGAAAACGCCTTCAGGTTTGTTCTTCCATCTGTAAGATGACTATTTATATTGATATTCTTATTCTGATTTTAATTTATAATTCTATTGATTATGGAGACTTTGGGATAAGTGGCACTCAAACTATTCTCATTTCGGGGGATTTTGATTTAAATTTGATTAAATTTATGATGGAAATAATAGTTCCTCTATAATCCTTTGTTAAGGGAGGAACTCCATCTCTGGGGTTTTGGCCCTCTCTGAATTGACCCAAAATCTAAAAAACTGAATGGAGAGAGCAGAACTTTGCCTCTACTGTTTAGCAAGCATCAGACATAACTAGCCCCAAATGGGGCGTTTTGAATACTTATCTCAAAGTTGTTGAGATGGAACTGAGTGACTGACTTTTACACATCAAATACTGTGGATATGCAGGCAACAGTATATTCTAAAAATAGTTCTAGCATATGTGCTGCCTTTCTCAGCAACAGGGGCCGTAAGGATGCTGCAACCGTGCAATTCAATGGAAACTCTTATAATCTACCTGCTTGGTCTGTCAGTGTCTTGCCTGACTGCAAAAATGTGGTCTATAACACTGCAAAGGTTAGTGATATTTTTTAATTGATGAATATCATCAGAATAGCCGAGGCAATGACGAAAGTTACATGATTATACAAGACTTCTCATCAGATATATGATGTAATTGTTTCAGATTAGTGTACAGACTTCCCTAATGGGAATGGAGCAAGTCAGCATGGAGTCTCTTCATCCTGTTGCAAAATCAAGCGATACAGGAAACTTATCTACAAACTGGTCCTGGCACAAAGAAGATGTTGGGATCTGGGGACAAGACCATTTCTCTGCCCAGGGCTTGTTAGAGCAACTACAAACAGTTCTGGATAAAAGTGACTATCTATGGTATACAATCAGGTATGCTATCTGCTGCTACCTGACTATATAGAGTTATAGATACAATTGCAATCTAGTCGGCTCCATAGGAACCTATAGTTAACTTCTGCATTCTGAAGATCTCTTGAAAAAAAAAATCTGTTAGTTCTCAAATTTGTTGGGATTATGATTGTGTATTCAGTGTCAATATCGATGAAAATGAACCCTTTTTAAAGAATGGAAGCCAATTAATCCTGCAAGTGGGAACACGAGGGCATACACTTCATGTGTTTGTCAATGGAAATTTTGCAGGTGAGTTGTATGCTTACTATTTCTATATAATTTCTGGAGCATTTACCTTGTTCTCTCAGGGTAATCAAAGCTGATTATAAACACGATATTTTGCAGGAACTCAGACTGGAAACTATTCGAAAACTGATTTTACGTTTGAAGGGCCCATTACATTGAAGGCTGGCGAGAATCATATAGCTCTGCTCAGCATGACAGTTGGATTGGCGGTATTTAACTCAGAAGATGGAAAATTTTAGGGGTTAAAATTATTAAATGAATAAATTTACCAAAAAGTTTACGATATTTGTTTTATGAACTTAGCAAAGAGAAATATACAATGGATAATTTGTTACTTTAATATTTAAAAATTAAACAGAAACTTCAAAATTTTCTTTTATATTATTAAGCTATCTCAATCAACTGTTGCAAATTATGAAATCAAGGAGAATTAATATTTTTTGTGAACAGAATTACGGAGCTTTCTTTGATACATGGACTTCTGGAATAAGTGGTTTGGTGGTCTTGCGGGGACTTAAAAATGGACCATTGGATTTGACCTTCCAGAAGTGGGATTACCAGGTATTTCCGGCCAACCTAGGTCATGCTATCCATTTGTTTTCTTATTTAATATTCACAGAGTAGTAATTCCACATAGTTAGGCTAGGACTGGATGATCCCAGGTTAGGATTTGGCTCAGTTTTTGTCATTATAAGTTTATATTGTGCATTTGACACAGTGATTTATGATTTATGTGGAAATTCAAATTGGAAAAAACCAAGGGCAATGATTATTGGTCTTCTTCTATTCAAAGGAGAATTACATTAATCAACCCAGGCATTACCATCCTCTTCTAAGACAATGTACTCTTGCACTAGCATTGTCCTCTACCTCTATAGGTATACTAGTATATATAACATTTATCACTCAGTTAAACAGACTAATCATGAATAGATCACATAATTACAAGAACAGTTTATAAATACATTGCATGCATGGACATATACATGTACATATGCATCTGCATATGACAGCATGAAAAAATTTGTTGATATGTTTCCAACACTACTACTAATATTGAACGCTTTCATTTCACTTTTCATCACAGATCGGTGTGAAGGGGGAATACTTACAACTACATTCAGACGCTGGAGCCAAGCAAGTCGAATGGATTTCAGGAGTAGATCCACCCAAACAAGCTGCCCTCTTCTGGTACAAGGTAATCAATGTATTTGATTATATTTGCTGATCTTTTTTCTTCGGATATTTACATTGGATATTTATATGTCTTGGGAACATTTGAATCTTGCCTGGCATGGACCATCCTGTTTTAATATGGAACCAAGGTATTGTAAACATATTCCTCTGTTGTGCCTGTGCATTTTTACAACTTCACATGGAGTTGGATTTCTATTAATGATATGTGGATACATTGCAGAATGCCTTCATTTGGGATTTTTGTTAAGAACCCATATTCAGAAGTAGACAGTCTTGAGTTCAGCTGATCATATTGTTCACTCATTACTTTAGTTACTTTGATGATGTAGACTGAGTTTACTTTGATGGTGTAGACTGAGTTTAATGCACCAGAAGGAAACAATACATTGGCTTTGGACTTAAGCACCATGAGCAAAGGGCAAGCATGGGTAAATGGGAATCATATCGGGCGCTATTTTCTAACATTGAAAGCTCCCACCGATGGCTGCTCTGATGTATGCGATTACAGAGGGACTTATTCCACATCCAATTGTGTCACTAACTGCGGACAACCCACTCAAAAATGGTAATTATTAATGAGCGAACTCAATAGAAATATTTACTCCTATGCCAGGGTTCTTTATAGATTTCATATTGATATTAAACAGAATAACTACCTCAATCAGGTACCATGTTCCTCGCTCGTGGCTGCAACCAACAAGGAACGTATTAGTTCTGCTCGAGGAAGTCGGCGGCGATCCTTCTGGGATTTCATTCCGAACAAAACACGTTGACACTGTCTGCGCTCATGTTTCTCAAGATCACCCAACTGTAAACTCATTGACATTGCCAGAGCTTCGGCTCCAATGCTCTTCAGGGCAACGCATATCATCCATAAGCTTTGCAAGCTTCGGAAATCCAACTGGGTCCTGTGGAAAATTCATCAAAGGCTCTTGCCATGCAGTGAATTCAACTTCCTTCGTAGAAAATGTATGCAGTTAATCTTTTATTTTTCTAATCTTTTATGAAGTGAGTTGCTCTACACCCGGAGTAGAGTGAGTGATCTGTCTGATAACATAATTATTTTTTTGTGCAGACATGCATTGGTAAGGAGACATGCTCAATCTCTGTTTCAGAAGATGTATTCGGAAGCCAATGTGATCCCCAAGTCAAGTCTTTGGCAGTTGAGGCAGTTTGCAAATATTGATCAGACACTGATGCTCCCTCCCCAAGGCAGATCTTTCTGATAATTTTGTAAGAAGGTACTTTACCATGTAATCAAGGAATATGGATTCGATTTATGGAGTATGGATTCGATTTTTGTAGAATGAAAAAAATTGTTGGTTCTGTTCATCCATTAAATTGATAATGCTTGTTATTTTATTATTATTTTTTTATAATGTTTATTAAAATTTAATATTCATATTTATTTTTAAAAAAAATCTTATCATTTTAATATTATAATATCTGCTCAAATTTAATATTACTTTTTGTTTAAAAAAAACTTAACATTTTAATATTTTATTACTTTTCAATTTATTTTTACCTTAATTAATAATTTAAATATTAATAAATACAAAACATATAATTAAACATTTCACAAATATTTAATAAAAAGTTAATTTAATATTAAAAATTAATTTAATACAAAATATTAATAGAATCAAAGATCAATTGGTTTCACTGAACGTTAATAAGTCACCATTTCCCACAAGTTTATAACTTCCAACAATCTTTTTATTAAAATTGGATTTTTTTAATGAAAATGGTTAAGTTTATCTATTTTTTAATTTAATGATATAAACATTTATGATTTTCTCTTAATAAAATTATATTATATAAAAGTAAAGTACATGTTAATAGAAAATAAAATATTGAATATTTATAAAGAATTAGTTGAATAATCTTTATTATAACTAAGTAATTTTTTTTTTTACAATCACATTTAACAATATTCAAAATAAATAAAAAATCTAAATTAAACATGAAATTCTAATACCATCTA
This sequence comes from Picea engelmannii, assembly GCA_009831015.1. Lineage (NCBI taxonomy): Eukaryota > Viridiplantae > Streptophyta > Pinopsida > Pinales > Pinaceae > Picea > Picea engelmannii. Next base: position 736,940 of record ML777815.1, read on the forward strand.
AGAACACCTAAATTTATCACAGTTAAAAGATTTATTTGTTATTTATTAATATTATAAAAATGTTAATAATGATTGCTCCCCTATGTAAATTGAATAAATAATATAACCCATTATAATTCAAGGTTCACTACCTCATATGTTTATGAGAAAAATGTGAATTCCAAGTGAGTGGAACTAGATGAGTAGTTTCACCAAAATTCAAATTTCACCTGGTTACGTTTATAAGCAAAATGTGAATGTCAAGCAATTTTGATGGAAGTTAAGATTTTGGGTAAGTGGTGGAGGAAGAATCAATTAATTAAATTTAGTTTGCAGCGAAGTAAATTTTTAATGTAAGTTTATAAAAATTCGATTTCTTTAGATGGATCCATTGAATGAACTTTATTCAATATTGTCCGTTTTCAAAGCAATCTTGTTTAACAAATAGACAAGTTTTTTGTCCGTTTTCAAAGCAATATTGTTTAACAAATAGACAAGTTTTTTGTCCGTTTTCAAAGCAATATTGTTTAACAAATAGACAAGTTTTTTTGGTAAGCTATTAAACTATATTATATAATATGGATAAAAATACATGAGCTTGGTAACCTTTGATGAGCTACTTGCTTGTCAATTAGTTGGTCTCAGTGGCAACATTTGGAGGTTTCTAGTTCTGATAGAAAAAAAAAAGAAAATCAACACTTGTATTGGGTTCCTTATGATATAGGTAGCTGTTTTTAGTGTTATTTGCCATGGTGTGGCTGCAATAAGTATACAAAAATTGGAGAGCGTTCTGATGACTACGGAAATTGTCCATAAAACTGCTGAGAAAATGAGAAATTAAGGAGAGCTGACAATAGGAGGAGGGTCATTTTCCTTGGGAACCCGAGGAGTGTCCTCACTAGAGTCTTCAAAGCGGATTCCAGAGCTTGCAACCATGCTGGTGATCTTCTTATCTAAAGCTTTAACCTGTGCATGAAGATACTCATTTTGCATGAGGAGGTCATTGAAGATAACATGTTTTTCAGTGAGAGCTTTCCCTAGAGGGAGAGCCTTTATATGCCAATATGAAACTACTGTACGATAATACTTGGTGTCCCTTGCCTTGGTAGAACCCATGTCTGGGATCCACACTATCATTTTAGAATCAACTTCACCATTTGGAGTGCGTTTGCCAAGTATGACATAAAATCAACTTCACCATTTGGAGTGCATTGTCGAGTATGACATAAAATCAACTTCACCATTTGGAGTGTGTTTCTGAGTACAAAAAACTCCTTCCATGGGCTCCACCACTCCTCTAATTGTAGGATCGAGAGAGGGAGGCTTGGTCGGGTGCGAACCTGTTGAATGCTGTTTACCCTGAAAGCTGTTGGGGTTTTTGCACCAGGGGGAGAGTGCTTGTAAACAAAGCTTTCTCGGATCTACATCACACAAATAAACTCTGTGCAACACAGTTTCAAAGACCGCGCAGTGAAATTATCTGTTGTTGAACTTTCAGGGCTTACCATGCAGATCACAAACCACTCAATATACTACGCGTTGTGATGAAAACACTTAATAAAACAATTCCTTGATAACGTGCTAATTTTTAACACATAAACTCAGAAATACAATGGAACTAAGAAATACTCATGAATATGTCAACACACAAAATACTTGATATATATTAAGAACTCGGGCACTGTGCGCCAATACATAATACAAGACTATGTCGAGCTTTTGCTCCAACAACTTCTGCAAACTTGCAAAACACAGAGCTTGTGCTCTTAGACTTCTCAGACTCCTCATAGTTGTTGATGCTTTTCTCTATTGACTATTTTCTTCTATATCGACTACTTACAGACTCAGACATATATAGATAAAGACAAAGACTTCCTGTAGAAGTAAAACAATATTAAGGACAACAATAAATACCACTGACTCTTATTTGTATAACACAACTCGAGAAAGATAAAGATCAACTCATTAAATAACACTCCTGCTAACACTCCTTGCCGTGTCTGACTAACTAACTCTCCTGGTTTACGTGACAAATAGAGTTTGCGTAAGCGTAAAGCTGATGACTTGTAAATAATATTTCCAACACTCCCCCTTAATTATAAGTGGGTGAGATTACAAAACACTTAAATTTACATAAAAAATTGAATTGACATAAACTATTAAACATCCGTGACTGCACCGACTCCTAGACAACTGCGTAGTTTTTGAAATGCATCCCTTGCCAAAGCTTTTGTGAAAATATTTGCATTTTGTTCTTTAGACCTGCAAAATTCTAAGCAAATTTCTTTGTTATTAACTAATTCTTTGATAAAATGATACCTTGTATCAATGTTCTTGGTTTTCTTGTGAAACACATGATTATTTGATAACAACATAGTTACCAACTTAATGAGAACTCTACAAAGTTCTCCTTTCTTGGGGGGTCAAGTTTTTTATCCCGTTTTTAAAAATGGTGCTACCAGTAGCACCCCTCCTCCCTTTTTAGGTGTTTTTTCAATCCACAATGTTTCACATTATTTTTTTAAATGCTTGTTTTTCATCTATTTTCAAAACTCTCTCTCTCTCTCTCTCTCTCTCTCTCTCTCTCTCTCTCTCTCTATATATATATATATTCAACAACGTTTTTAGTCATCTTTCAATCTTAAAAATATTTTTTTTTTTCCATTTATTTTTTTGAAATTATGATTTTTCATGTAATTGTGTCTCCTTAATTAATTTATTGTTCCATACTTTTAAAATATAGTGAAAAAAAACATTTTTAACACATTGTTTACCTTTTTTTTTTAAATAAAAAAGAGTTGTATTACCTTAAAATGCCAAAAAAATGATACATGTCCAAACATACATCAAAAATCGCCACTTGTTCTGTCACATGTATGAAAACCAAAACATGTGGTCTGCAATGTTCATAGGAAAGCCAATATACCAGAGTCTGTCTACAACATAATTTGATTGTAAATGCATCCTAACTAAGACTAATAATATAACAATAAAGAAACTAAATTTGAGGCAAACCTGGACTTCCATCATGGTGGACGGTGAAGGAAAACAATTGGCAGCATGTTGGGCAGTGACTTTTCGTAGGCTTGCTTGACATGGAATCAAACAACATATCCAGATGTCTATTGAGGGCACGCTGGATGTGAAGCTGGTAAGCCATATCTTGTCTCATCTCAAAGATCAGATTTAAATGGTCCTCCTTAAGTTTGTGAGGACTTGGAAAATCATGGCTTGCCCAGGCTAGATGGGCTGGCTCACCTGTATGCTGCTTCAGATGGGTCTTCTCCTCAGCCCAACAATCATCCCAATTAATCCCGATGGCTTCATTGTGCGGTCTGCTAATATTGGGGGCTACTCCTTGCATTAAGTCGTCCTACTTCTGTGGAGGGATTTCCTCCTCCACCACACAACCACCCATAGAAATATCAGGATAATTTAAAGGGAGGGCAGTGTCGGTTGGTGTTGTCTGCTCCATGATGTCCTCCTCCCAATTAGTAGGAATCTCCTCCTCCAATATACAACCACCATAATTTAGCTAAGGGTCAAGAAATTGGGGCATAGGCTGGGCATCATCGCGCCAGCTTTGGTCGGAATAAGGATGGTTGATAGAGCTGATACTGGGATTGGGAGAAAGAGAGGGCGGGCCTGTGCACCGGTGTTGTCCTACCAGACTGTAGTAGATAGACTCACGTTTGGGCTTGCCACTCTCACGAGGCATGGATTCGACACCACTGGGGGAGGATATGAAGAAGAAGCTAGACGTGGGGGAATTTTTTTTAATAGAGATTTGGCTCCCTCAGACGAAGATTGTAGGTGTAATGTAACGACCCTGCTTAAATAGATGTACAGGATTATTAATTATAATTAATTTAATAATCTAACTGTCCTAAAGGTTAGCTAAACAATAATTATTTCTTAAATAATATTAACTAAGTAATTATTATTAATTACTTGTTCATGTCTGTCAAGGACTAATTAATTATTAATTGACTCATTAATTAATTAAGTAAAGAATTAAAGGGGTTAATAAGTTTAATTTGTTAAAAACTTACGTATTCGGGAAGGGATAGGACATTAAATATAAGATAAGATAATAAATACGAAAGGATAAGATAATAAATAAATGGATAAGGGAAGTAACGAAGGAGCGGGAGTCGGTGAAGAGGGAATATGACGGGGAGAGCCTTACGGTGGAAGGCATTCTTTTGGGGGGAAGAGGATGACCATTCTACGGGGGTTTTGGGAGGGTTCTCTGGGATTTGCACAGGAGTTGAGTTCTGTAGTCAGGAAGGATTAGTACAGGGGGCACCGGTTTGCTGGAGGTTTTGGGCACGAGGGCCAGGATATCCATCCCGGAGCTAGAAAGTTGTCCTAGTTGGCAGGGTGGAAACAAGGTTTGGGCAGTGTTTGACATAGTTCAACAACGAACAACGAGATCGATGGGGGAATTAGCATCAGACCAAGGTATTTTAAAATTACGTATTTGTTTTATTCTGTTATAAAATTAATATTCGTTGATAAATTTAACATGCGTATGTGCTAAATTAAAAGGAATTATTGAGTTTTCTGAAATCAAGTAGAAGTTACTGTTTTGTTTGTGGAATTAATTGCTGTTAAATTGATTCAGCTACTACACATGGTATCAAAGCTTCAACTTGAAGCACTGGGGCCTTAAGGGCCAAGTTCCCAGCTCCAACTCCAGCTTCGCCTAACCTGCAAACCAAACACATAATTTTTTTTTTTACACAAATATAAATATAAATAATATACATATTGAAAATGTAAAGGGAGTAGAGGCCTTACACCTGGTAATATTGTATAGCAAATAATGTAATGACTCATCTAATTAGCTAAAAAAAATAAAATTATGAACAACCCAGAATTACCTTTCCATGTGACTTAATTATAATTAAGTCATATATATTTATACGTCAACAAGTAGTTATATAATAATAAATCTATCACCATGCGTGTGTTATATATAGATCATGGCCCTTCTTTGTTTTCTTTTGTTACTACTCTAATATGGTAGTAATTGAAGAAATAAATAGATTATTAATTCTAAATACACAGTTATCTCCTATGTGGACAACTGGAGAACCCAAAACTTAGTGCTATTGGAACTTGTATCTATTGTTTTGCATGCCTATCAGTCTAGCATAAATTAAAGGTATTTATTCGTTACTTCTAACGCAACGATAGCACAACAATGTAAGCTTATCTCCTAACACGTCCAGTAACCAAATGAAGCCAATAATGATGCTTCAGTAAGCGTATTCGCCTCAGCTCTCGTTCCTGCTCCGCCCATGACTATTGATTTCATCTCACTCCCCAATCTCATCTCATGCCAGCAGCCACAAGTGATACCTTTTAAGCATACAACCTCAACCTAAAATGAGGCCCTGAGAATTGCACCCCAAGTGTAGGCATAGGTGCCTTTTTGGAATGGAAAGGAAACTAACTCCAAAAAAAAGTAACAACAGAAAGGAAGAAAAAAAAATAAAAAATGAAACACTATGAACTCAGGGACCGAACCTGTTAAAGTTGGGTACGGAATACCATTTGAAACAAATGGATTTTATTTGAAGCGGGAAGGGGACAAAGTTGTCACCTCGATTTATAGGACCATTCAAGATCCAAGAGAAAATTGGACCCGTTGCATATCGTCTTGTACTGCCACCCCACTTGCATAAAACTCATAATGTATTTCATGTATCTATTTTACGTCATTATGTTGCTGATGAATCACATAAACTAAATTGGAAGGAATTGCAGGTATCACATGTTGGAACCCTCATGGTAGAACCGTTACACATATTGGAACGTAGAGTCCGACAGCTCAGGAATCGTCTGGTAGACCAAGTTAAGGTCCAATGGGACAAGTATAGTCCAGGATCTGCTACTTGGGAAGACGCTGAGACACTACGGCGAGACTATCCCTCACTTTTCGACCACCTCGAGAACATGTTTCTCGAAGGTTGGGTGTATGTAACACCACCTTTTGACTTAGACAGCCAGGATTACCTGAGGCCTATATACTTTATTTTCTAGTCACAATGAAACTATTAAGTGATACACTTAAACTTTAAATGTATGAACTTTTATGAATGTTCAAATGTTATTGATGATAATGTATGTAATGCGATCTATTATGTGAATGCAAATTTTACGAATGTTTAAATGTTATTGATGATGATGTATATGATGTGACATATTGTGAGAATGTGAATTTAATGAATGTTTAAATGCTATTAGGATGATGTTGGATATGATGCAATCTATTTTGGGTAAATGATAATCTTAT
>ML777815.1:746043-780049 GCA_009831015.1 Picea engelmannii
AAACCTAAAATTTATCCAAAAAAAAAAAAAAATTAAAAAAACCAATTTTAATATAAGATTTTATAAAAAAAATTGAAAGAAATTGAAATATATATAAACTTATATATTTATTGATATGAAAGCTATAGATGACCCTTAGGCCAATAGACCCCACACCCTCCATGGACCAGGTCGTGGCCCCACTTGGCCATGGCCTGGCCGTAGGAAAGCTCGAATGATACACGGCATCGACCCACCACCCTCCCCATCATATATATATATATATATATTTGTTTGTTTTTTAATGTGGCTGAACCTATTGGCATCGGGATTAACCTGTGGCTTGAGAAACCACGACTCAGGGGCATCTAAGTCGTCAAAATCACCCGAGGATCGCACCCGGCCTGAGCCACACCAACCCTTAACATGGTTGGATTTTTTGTCTCCGCAGGTTTCGAACCGGTGACTTTTCAACACGGAGTGGCTTAACAACACACTCCGTCACTGACTGTCTTACACCTCGGGGACTTAAAAGTTGAAGGACATGGGGGTGGGCTTTGATCCACTTATGTGTGCACGGGTCACGATACAATTTATTATAGTATCTCTGGGTGCAACCACACGTTTGACCACTACCTCAAGGTGTCCCCATGGCTCCAGGTAAATCCCTCACGAGAATTGAGCCTTGCCCAACGGTGAAAATCTCCTCGCTTTCCACCATTGGATCCAACCCCTTTGGGCAAAAGATGGGGGTTCATATCCCGATTAAATGCTCCTACAATGCAATGCAACTTTAACATGCCCAATCACTGAATCAACACTCCCATTCGAGTGAGAAATGCCTTCAAGAGACTCGAACACGGGTCACACCGTCGTTACAAGAGCGACTTACCAATTCGGCTACTTACCCCACCTTATATAATTTATATATATAAAAACTACTGTAGTTTTTAATTTTTTTATACTTTTTTTTATATAATACTTTAGTTTAGGGTTTTTCATTTTTTTAAAATTTTAGATTTTTTTAATATTTTGTTTAAATTTTAGTATTTTTTTTAAGTCCTTTTTAGTAGTTTCAAGTGGTTATATATATATATTAGATTATTGTTTTTTTTTTAAATTTTAATTTTTTTATTTTATTTTTTAGGTTTTTTTTCACCCATTTTTTTAATGTTTTTTTTTTTTGGTTTAATTTTGGTTTTGAATATATTTTTTTTAAAAGTGTTTTTTTTATTCATTAGAAAAAAATTGGGAAGATTTTCCCATTTTTATTTATTTATTTTTCAAAAAAAAAGTTAATAAATAAATTTTACCAATTTTTTTTTTTTTTGCATAGGGATCTATTGTCAAAACCATGGTTTCAATTAGGTCGTAATTAGCCATAATTTTAACGTTTAGAATATTTTTTTTAATTAGCATCACTTTTTTATTTAGGTGTTAATTTTAAGGTTTTTGAAGGTCATGCTTGAAACTTGTTGTAATTTTGACCCCGTTCGAAAAAAATGGTGCTACCGGTAACACCACTTTTTGATTTGGTGGTTGATTTTCATGTTTTTTTTTATGCAAAAATATGGGTTTTTTGGGCCAGAGTTCTCGTTTTGAGGTCACAATTCTCATCAAGTTGGTAACTTTGTTTAACATGATAGCATAGTTGTTGTCACAAAATACTGTAGTTGGTTCCTGTTGTTCCTGCAACAAATCTTTTAACATTCTTCTCATCCATATTGCTTGGCAAGCTGCGCTTGTAGCTGCGACATACTCAACTTCTGCTGAAGAAAGAGTCACAATGGGCTTCTTTCTTGATTCCCATGACACTATACCTGTTCCAAAATGAAATGTGTACCCATAGATACTTTTCCTGTCATCTATGTTGCCTCCACAATCACTGTTAGTGTATTCAATATGTTTGAAATCTTCTGAAGTAGAATACATAATGCCAAAATCTTTTGTTCCATTCACATATCTCATAATTCTTTTTCTTGCCTTGCAATGTGATTCTTTTGGATTTTCCATGAACCTTGAAATTAGGCTCACTCCATACATAATATTAGGTCTTGTTGTTGTTAGATACATAAGACTGCCTACCAACCTTTTAAACAGTGTGGGATCTACCTTAGATCCTTCATCTTCCTTGCTTAACTTCAATCCTATTATGACAGGTGTTGAGGCTGCTTTGGAATTTATCATAATGAATCTTTTCAAAATTTCATGTGCATCTTTAGATTGTGAAATAAATATACCATCTTTGGACTAATGAACTTCAATAACCAAAAAATATCTCATAAGCCCCAAATCATTCATTTCAAATTCATCCTTCATGACTGAATTAAATTCTTCTATGCCAAAATCACATGTAAAAATCAAATTATCTACATATAAGAAAACAATTAACATATTACCTTGTTGATTTTCTTTGATGTACAATGTTGGTTCACATTCACTTCTTTGGAATCTATTTTGTGTGAGGTAGGAATCTACGCGATTGTACCAAGCTCTGGGAGCTTGTTTTAATCCATACAGTGCCTTCTTCAATCTGTACACTTTTTTTCTTGTCCTGGAGTCTCATAGCCTTGTGACTGTTCCACATACACTTCTTCTTCTAAGTGTCCATTCAAAAATGCCAACTTTACGTCCATTTGATAAAACATGCCACTTGTTCTGCACAACAACAACCAACACAATTCTGACCGTGTCCATGCGTGCAACTGGCACAAATGTTTCATTGAAATCAATTCCAGGTTGCTGTGTAAAACCTCTTGCAACTAATCTTGCTTTATGCTTCTACACATTTCCTTTTGCATCTTGCTTGGTTTTATAAATCCACTTCACACTTATCACATCCCTGTCTTCAGGTACATCTAACAACTTCCATGTCTAATTATTCTCTATGCATTTAATTTCTTCATCCATGGGTTGTGCCCATATATCATCTTTGACATCTTCTTCAAAAGTTAATGGATCATCTATTTGTGAAAACAGAACAAAAAATGAAAATTAATTTGTTGTGTCAACATTATAAATGTCGCGCAGACTTCTTGTCTTTCTTGGTAGCATACTTGCTAATGTTGGATCTGGTGATGTAGAACTACTTGGATTGCTTGTTGGAGTTCGTTGCGCTCTTGGTGTAGACTACGCACCTGTAGATCTCACTGGAGTAGTTTGAGCTGCACTTTGTGTCACAGTTCCATGAGTGGAAGGAACTGCACACTGACTTATAACTGGTGTTTGAACCACTTCTTCTTCTATGTCATCATGCCCAATAGCATAAATAATTCTGACTGTCCTTTCTTTGCTTCCATCCCATGCTTTATTTTCCACAAATTGAACATTGCGATTGATTATGACTTTCCTTGCAATATGATCATACAATTTGTATGCTTTTGTATATTTAGAGTATGCAACAAATATACATTTTTGTCCTTTGTTATCTAACTTCTTTCTCAGCTCTTCTAGAACATGTGCATATGCGACACAACCAAAAACTTTTAAGTGTGCCACATTATGCTTCTTATATGTCCAGGATTCTTGAGGAACTTTGTTTTTCACAATATTTGTTGGACACCTGTTCATAATGTATACTGTAGTTGTTACTACCTCAACCCAATATTCATTTGACAAATGTTTGGCTGCCAACATACTGCACACCATTTCCATGATGGTTCTATTTTTCCTCTCCGCGACACCATTCTGCTGTGGTGTATACCGTGCAATGAATTGCTTGTAAATGCCATAAACTTTACAAAAGTTCTGAAATTCTCTTTAAACACATTCACCTCCTCTGTCAGTTCTTAGAACCTTGATGTAATAACCACTTTGCTTCTTTACAAGTGATTTAAATTGCTGAAAACAACCCAATGCGTCAGATTTATGTTTTAGAAAATAAATCCATGTTTTTCTAGGGAAATCATCAATAAATGTAAGAAAATATGTATTACCTCCTATAGCTGGTGTTTGCATTGGTCCACATATATATGAATGTACTATTTCCAGTGGAGCTTTTTCTCTGTATGACTTGCCAACTGGAAATGACTCTCTACATTGCTTTCCAAAAATGCAACCTTCACATATTCTTTCTGGTTTTTCAATTAATGGAAAACCTTTCACCATATCCTTTGTGTGTAGCAACTTCTGACCTCTAAAGTTCAAATGTACAAATATGAAATGCCATAGCCAGGAATCATCCTGCACTTCAGATTGGAATGTTGCCTGCATTTTTGCACCACTGTCTTCTCCTTTCTTGAAACCGCACGCACTAACTTTTCCTTCCTTGGAACTATGCGCACTTACTTCTTTGCTTTCTTCTTTGAATGCAATGTTAGATTGTGCATATTTTGTGTCATAGACAACTTGTGCCATATTTTTCTTCTTGGCCGGTTTCAATGTTAATGGAAACATTCCGTTGCTTGTCATTTGAATTCTTGCAATAAGCTGATTACTTGGATATCTGTCCACAATCACACAATGATTATATTCCATGTAGATTTTGTATCTTTTTTGTAACAACTATCTCGTGCTCATCAAATTATGTTTTAGACTAAAAACGTGATATACATTAGGCATAACTTTTTGTTCTCCTTGTTTAGTTAAAATGTTAATATTGTCTTTTCCTAAGACAATGACTTGGATATATGTTCCAAGTGTAACTTTAGTTTGGACTGACTTATCCAAACCAGAAAACATTTCTAAATTTCTTGTCATGTGATTATTGCATCCTGAATCTAGATACCATATGTAACATGGAATTTCTTGAGAAACATTACATTCAACTGGTGAACTTATAGGCATTGCTTCAATGTGTTCCATAAACATAGGGATGGCAGGAGTATTTGTGTTGTTTGAATGATCTTGACCTTGCTTGTTTTTATTGTACTGTATCTTCCTACACTCATATTCATAATGTCCATACTTTTTATAGTAATGGCACTAAATCTTTGACTTATCAAATTTCTAATTACTTGATTGAGTGGTATTTGGATTTTGACTTCTTCCACCAGTATTTCCAGGACTCCTACTGCGTCCACCTCTAGCATAACTTCTTCCTCTCCCTCTAGAGTTAGTTCTCCCCCCTCCTCTTCCATGGCTTATAGATGAATTCGTGGAAAATGCATTCTCTAATGACATATTTGACCTGTTTAAACTGTGCTCATGATTAATGAGGGAATCTTGCAACTCATCTAGACTAAATTGAATTAGATATTTGTTCTCTTCCAAAGTTACAACAAGAGTATCAAATTTAGGAGGAAGGCTCCTAAGTACCTTCTCAACAACCTTTCTATCCTCTATGATTTCTCCATGAGACTTAATCTGATTTATTAGGCCAATAACATGGGTGTAGAATGAATCTATTGAATCTGTGTCTTTCATTGACAGAGTTTCAAAATCTCTTCTGAGAAATTGTAGTTTTGAATTCTTGACTTTGTCCATACCTTGATAACAATTTTGCAATATGTCCCATGCTTCCTTGGCTTTCTTTGTTGATGCAACTCTTGGGAGTATGCTCTCATGCATGGCTTGATGTATGTAAAAAAATTCCTTTCCATCCTTCTTCCTTTGATCTTTCAAAGCATCCTTCTCAGCTTGTGTGAGGGCATTGTACGTTTCCTGATATGTTGGTTCCACATAGCCATTCTCGACTATTTCCCATACATCTTGAGCCCAAAATAATTCCTTCATGGTCAAGGACCATAACTCATAATTTTTTCCTGTAAAAGTGGGAGGTTGCAGATTTGAAGTAGAAGCCATGATTTATCCTTACAAAAAAGATGCTTCTCTTGGAACCTACTCTGATAAAACTTTCTATGATCAACCTGCTCTGATACCAAATCTTAGATCTATAACACACATAAAAACTCTACACAACATAGTTTCAAAGACCGCGCAGTGAAATTCTCTATCACTGAACTTTTAGGACTTACCGCGTAGATCAAAGACCACTCAATATACTACGCATTGTGATGAAAACACTCAATAAAACAATTCCTTGATACTATGCTAATCTTTAACACATAAACTCAGAAATACAACAGAACTCAAAAATACTCATGAATATGTCAACACACAAAATACTTGATATATATTAAGAACTTGGGCGTTGCACGCTAATACAAAATACACAACTATGTTGAGCTTCTGCTCCAACAACTTCTACAAACTTTCAAAACACAGAGCTTGTTCTCTCAGACTTCTCAAACTCCTCACAACTACTGCTGCTCTTCTCTATTGACTACTTACAGACTCAAACATATATAGATAAAGACATAGAATTCCTATAGAAGTAAACATGACTTAAACATTAAGGACAACAATAAATACGACTGATTCTTATTTGCATAACAAAGCTAGAGAAATATAAAGATCGACTCATTAAATAGTGCTCATGCTAACACTCCTCCTTGTCGTGTTTGACTGACTAACTCTCCTAGTTTCCGTGAGAGACAAAGTCTATGTAAGCGCAAAGCTCATGACTTGTAATTAATATTTCCAACAAGCTTGAGTAGCTCTTTGTTTCCTAGTACCAACATTAGCTTCTTCCTTAATCTGTGAGATTACTCATTTTGGGAGAGAAATAAAAAGGGGAGGATTAATACTTAGACTTACACGTTGACCACTAGGATGCGTATAGGCCGCATAAAGCCAAAATAAATGCAGAGATTTCCTTCCACAGCTGGGATTGAACTGACGCGACTCTTCTATGGTGATGGGTGCCTTTATCACTGTCTATTTTCTTGTATGACTTAAGCCAAGGTTATTCCAATTTTCTTCCACAATTGGGATTAAACTGATGCGACTCTTCCATGGCAATGGGTGCTTTTATCACTGTCTAGTTTCTTGTACAACTTAAGCCAAGTTTAGTCCAATTTTATTCCACAAATGGGATTGAACTAATGTGACTCTACCATGGTGATGGGTGCCTTTATCATTGTCTAGTTTCTTGTATGACTTAAGCCAAGGTTATTCCTTTGATATCTCTCGCCCGTGCCTTTATTTATGCACTTATTATCGGTTATGCAATCTCCTCTGCCGATTCTTGTACAATTTAAAGCTGGAGTTGGCCTATTTATGTTGGAGATGTTCAGCATGGAGGAATGATTTTTTAGGTCCATGTGTCAGTTGGCCTTGATCTATGATAGGCACGTGGGCTTAGCTATGCACCTGAATTGGGGCACAAATAAACAAGTTAAGATAAGAACAATGTAGATTAATGCATAGGTATGGCGTCGTTGCGTGGCATATTGACGTCGTTGCAATACCAGAAATTGATAAAACTGACCAGAGGATTTTAATTCCATATTTCCAATCAAATACAACATTACACTCTAGGGTAAAATCATGAAGACGGGTGTCTATTTTGCTTGTTTTATGAGAAAAAAAACTACATTTTCACAATTTCTTCAACTTCCGGTATACATAAGTATTTTTTTATTTAGAATTTCACTTTATAGTAAAAACAAAACTTGTGAAGAATTTTGTTAGCTTTCCACTGACTATTTTTCAATTTTTTCATTATTGAGATTTGATATGTCAATTTGACAATTGTTTAACAATATGTTCCTTAAAAATGAAATGAATGATAATGAGTTACTTTTCCCCCCAACAATGTATCTATTATTAAACTTTTGTTTTTGACAAACAAAATATACTGCAACAATCTACATAGACTCTATTTTATTATGACTATAATTTTGAATCTAACAAATGAATATTATAATTTCTAGAATTTTTTGAAGTTGACCAAGCTAAAAACGTTGCAGATTTTAAACACATGTTTTTCGCCACTTTGTATCTATCTTAATTTTTACTTAAAAGTAAAATATAAAAATACCCTTTTGAAAAGAACAATTTAAGGATTTTGAATATAATTTTTTCTAAAATTTTTTACTGTGTATTTTTATAGATACAAATATTTCATTTCACTGAATCATAATGTCAGCTGAAAATATTATGCAGTGATTTTTTTAAAAAATTAAATAAAATTAGATAAAATAATGAAAAAGAAAACAAATTATATCCATTGAAAGTCGATTCAATTTTGCAAATGTTGGTATCAGTTTCAAAACTAAATTCTGAGTATTTGTAGGAGTCCGCAACCTCCAAAGTTCAAGTAAGCTAGAGGGAATTCTCAGGTTCCTGCAAACAGTCCCATTCGCTTGTTTTCGTCCGAAAGAAAGTTTTCGACCGAAACATGTAATTCTAACGGAATCCGTTAAAAATAAACGATTTCCTAGCTTTTTGGCTGAAAGAACCTTTTTTCGGCCAAAAGGTGGGTGAGAGAATTTCGTCAGCTGGAAACAATGAAGAGACACGTCATATCATTTCACTTCACGCCAAATCTTATAAATACGCTTTCGGTCAAACATATTTAACACAATTCACTCGCTTGTTTCACGACTTTCTAGAGCACTTAAACAGAGTTTTGAATCATCTTTTTCGTGTTTTTGAACAAGGTAGTTGAAGTTTTGAATGCAAAAAACAAGTTCATTTTTTTTAAGTTCAAGTTTTTATTGGAATAACAATTTATATATTGAAAGCTAAATGTTGAACATTTTTTCAAGGTGAAGCCTTTGTTGAACATAAAATTATTGATATTATTTTTTAATAATTTTTGTGACAAAGAAGTTTTTCTGAGACTATTATGAAATGTTGATTTTTTTAAAAACTTTTACAGATAACTATACTCATGGGAAACAAAAGTTTACACAAAAGAAAATTTGATCACAATTGAGATGAAATTCACCATATCAAACAAAGGAAAGAGCATTATTGGAGAAATAAACGAGAATGTGCAAATATTGAAGAAATAAACGATGATGATGTAAATAGATATTTTCAACAAGAAGAATTCCAACCAGGTATGCATGCACATATTGTCTATATTAAAAGTATAGAATTCAAATTTAAAATATTGTTTAATATAATTGATTGTAATTCCGATTTGATGTTTTTCAAAAAACATAAATAGATTTGTCTCATAACGTCGATGAAGACGATGAAACCGAAATTGAATCAGAAATCGAATCACCTATAGGCATGTACATAAATTTAGATAATACAAGATGAACACTTGCATATATTTTAGTGAATTTATGTTCGAGTTTTGTTTTTTAATATAAAATTTAAATTGAAATATACAGGAGAATCTATCAACATTGATGATGAAATATTATAAAATGTTGATACTGACAAATTTGGGAAGAAAGAAGTTAAGCATTATATAAGATATCGAACTAAGAATATGTATAATACTTTTTTCAAAGATGAATCAGTAACAGTAAAATCTCAACTTTTACTCTGTCTAATAAAGTAAAGAAATTTAAAATAATCTACATGATTATTGGGTATTCAAAAGTCGACAAAAGATACAAAGGTGAAACATAATGTATTTGACAATATAACTAGTGTATTAAAAGATTTTGGAAAATCTCGAAAAAAAGATGTCAGTGTTGCACGCAGAGTGATACAAACAACAATTGTTTCATCTAGCAATATAAAAGATCATTTGACATGACACATGGCAAAAATGATGGGAACGTCAAGAAAAAAATTGTACAAACATAGAAACTTTTGATTGCAAATAGATACAAATGATGAACTTGCTTGTTGGACAATGATTTCTAGACAACCCTATAAAGACAAACTTGCAGAAAATATTAAAGAATCATCCCGTAATTGTTGGTTGACAGAATCTCGTGTTTTACCACATACAAGGGATGTGTTGCGATGAAGAATAGCATGAAAACAATATGAAGAACATCCAAAACATATATTGCCAATGACATAAATAGAATTGTTCAATAAGTTCAAAGAAGAGCACAAAGAAGTTAGAATTTCCATCAATACATTTGTGCAACAAAAACCATGGTTTGTTAGACCCATCATTGTTCATGACACTTGTTATTGTCGTTATCATGTGGAATTTGAGTTATATTATGACATTTTTCTTGATTTTGGTAAAACTTTATGGCCAAGTTCACCTCCTCCTTCTACATTCTGTGCTTTTATATCTGAAATTATACGTGAATGAGAAGGTGATGAATTATTTTACCAAAAAAAATGTGTTGGTGGAAAGAAATGTGATCGTTGTGGAAATCTAAGTTTGTTTCACTCAAAGTATCCCATTGATATGAATGATCAATAATTTTCTAATATAACAGTCAATTGGAAGAGATATGAATATATCAACAACACGACTCCACATTCTTCAAATGTTATTTCCAAAAGGATTGATTTGAAAGTAGATAAAATCTGTGTGATAGATTTTTTGAAGAAGTTTGAAGAATAAATTTATAAATACACCAAGCATTCACATAGAGCTCGATGGAGATACCTACAATTCAAAAAATCCCGTGAAGTGTTTCCACCAAGGAAAATTTTGTCTGTAGTTGATTTTGCAGAGAATTACACATTCACTGCACAAAAAAGAAATACTGAGTGAATATTATCATTCTGATCAAGTCACTATATTTTTCCATGTTTTATATAGACATGCTCAACATAGTCTTGATAACATATAAAGTACCAATGACAATCGACATGTTATTAAAGAATATCACTTTTATATAAGTGATGATAGAGCACACGACACACATTATGTACAACATTTTTTTGATAAATTTTATGATTCATTGAAAGAACGTGGGATCAGATTCGATCGACATTGGATATGGTCAGATGGGTGTGTAAGTCAGTTCAAGTCTTCATGATCATTCTATTGGTTGTGTCGTCTTCATAAGAAATCAAACATTACACATTGTTGGAATTTTTTTTACACTGGTCATGTAAAAGGAGAGCACAATGTTGTAGGGGCATGTGTAAAACAAACGCTTCGAAGGTATCAGATGAACCCTCATGCTGATCGATTTGAATCTGTTGATTAAGTTGTTGAATGGTGCAAAATGACACTAATCCATGAACATAATCCGTCAAGGGATGCACGCAGGTGTGTCTATATATACATGTTACACATGTACATATGATATTTTTATTCACATGTTCAAATTTATATGATCTTCAATCATTTTTTTGAGAGATTTCAAGTTAACAAGTTCTTATTTTGTGTAGGTTTTTTTTGTATGTTGGAATCCAAGATGTAAATAGATCAATCCCATATGAAGTCAGTACAATACATGGGACACGAAAAATGCATTCAGTTAAAACAAAAGGCTATCAAAATGTTTTTTCATTTGATAGAAGAAATGAGTCTTGTTTTTGTTCAGTTTGCATAGAGGACACAAAATCCATAGAGATTTGCGAAAACGAAAATGCGGAATATGTTAAAGCTTGGAGACATACCAAACTTAATATAAAAGGGAAAATGCCACTTGCAAGCTTAGAGGAGATGGAATCAAATGAAACTGTAGTGTCATTTGATGATGATAGAGTTTTTGATCTTGTTAGAGAAGGTAATTTTTATGTTTAAATTTTTTCAAACAACTTGTATATGTACTTGTGTGATAATCTAACATGAACTACTTGTTGTCCAACATATCGAATTATTTGCAGGAGATGTCTTTGTCGTGGTTGCACTTGTAGACAACACTGAAAATGTGAAATATTATTTGATGCAATGCACATAACAAAAGATGAGGTTATTAGAAGATTTTGATGATAACGGTTTTATATATGAAAGAGGATCCACCGTATTGAAAGGATATTTTTTTAAAGAAACCCATTAAACCGATACTCATGTTCACTTTAAAGACTACCATTCAGATGTCATAAGTTGTCAATATAGTCATTTGGTATGTGAAATGCACATAAAGTAATAGAGTTCAATCAAGAAAAAAACAAAAGTTAGAAAATGGAAAATGTCCAAAGACGATCATGAACTATTAATTGAAGATGGCATACCATTAAGATTTCTTTAAACAAGTGACATGTACATTCCAGAATTTTATATTTTGCATTGAAAATATACGTATTTATGAATATCTAGGATTCTAGAATCATTTTCAGTTTAGTTTACTTTCATGGTCCATTAAATTAAGAAAAGTTATATTTTTGATGAATTATAAAGTTTACCAAGCCTTATTTACAATTTCAGGGAAGAACCTATATATTGTATCTAGGGAACCTAAAATGACCTATACTTTGGGTGATTATACTTTAATCCTACAAATTATCCATCATATACACACATCCTTTAATGCATGTAACCAATTTTCTACATATAAGATTTGCGTTCATTATTTGCAATGATTGTGAACAATGTTTTTTCATATGAAGAGAATAACTTCATATCAAAACTAAGACCCATTTCCATATCATTATAAGGGACTATTGATGGCTTAGAAAAAATTTGAAGACATCTTACAAAGTATGATTAATATCATAATTAAAGAATTCAAGGTAATGTATGATTAACATCCTAATTAAAAAAATTTAAGACATCTTAAAAAGTATCAATTTTAATTATGAAATTGTGAATTTTGATTCCAAAAGTGTTGATATTATATTAAATTGTTACAATGTGCATTTAAATTTCAATATCTTGAAACAAATTGAAAACAAAATTGAAATTATGAGCTACTTAAAAAATGTGTATGATGAACCTAACACTACTTATATCCTACACATTAAATATAATTTTCATTACTTGTTTGATTGAAAAAACTTAAGTTGAAAAATAATTTGATTTTGTGACTTGATAACAAAAAATAAAAAATAACAGGTCATCTATTAAGGCTTGGTTTGCTTCATTTAGATTTTCAATTTTTAATTGAATTTGGAGTATATTCAAAATTCAAGGTAGTATATGATTAACATCCTAATTAAAAATTTTAAAGACATCTTAAAAGTATCAATTTTAATTACAAAATAATGAATTTTGATTCCAAAAGTGTTGATATTATATTAAATTGTTACAATGTGCATTTAGATTTCAATATCTTGAAGCAAATTGAAAACAAAATTGAAATTATGAGCTACTTCAAAAATGTGTATGATGAACATAACACTACTTATATTCTACACATTAAACATAGTTTTCATTAAGTTTGATTGAAAAAGATTAAGTTGAAAAAGAATTTGATTTTGTGACCTGATAACAAAAAATACAAAATAACACCATCTACTAAGGCTTGGTTTTGCTGCATTTAGATTTTCATTTTTTTAATTGAATTTGGAGTATATTGAGAATTCAAGGTAGTGTATGATTAACGTGTCCCAATTAAAAATTAATAGCACTAGTGAATACTTCCATTAATGGTAGCTATCATATTAATGGCACTAGTGAATACTTCCAATGTGCAGAGGATTGATAATCCATCAACCATTTTCTACCCTTTTCGATACATAAACAATTTATATAAATATAATTTTTAATGAAAATCGCTTACTTATATTAAAGTATATTTTAATTTTACATATTAAAATAGGTTCTAGATCATGTTTTTATTTCAAAGTACATATTTTTATTTCACATTTTCTTGAATAAATATATTGAAAGATTGAAAATAAACCAAAGAACAACATAACCAGTTTAATGTTGGACTGCCATTTCATTATGAATTTTTCAATAAAGAAACCAAGGATGAACGTAACCAGTTTAGTGAATTTTTCAATAAAGAAACCAAAGATGAACATAACCAGTTTGGTTCCGGACCATCATTTCATTGTGAATTTTCAATTTTGAGTTCATAGATTTTACTAAATTTTGGATTGATAGGAGTCTACACCCTATCAAAATAAAGGAGGGGCCTAGATTGATGCAATGATCAATATGATTAAATTTATAATTTGCATTGTTAAAGTCAATTGGTTATCACTTGAATGGAATGGAATAAAACCCATATCACCCAATGAAAACTGGGTTTTACCTTGGTAGTCTAATACTAATTTTTTATCACCATGGACTTAAACTTTCTTTTTATGTTTTCACTGTCATAAGAAGCTCTCATATATTTTTAATATACAATATTGTTTGTTGCTTTTTCCATTCTAATATTATTAATATGAGGCAATTGAAAAGTTTGAAACCTAACTTGAACAACCCTCTAGTGCCCAATCCTCATCTTTGAGTGTCGTTTTGGGTAAGGAGCGCCAAAGTGGGAAACTATAATTTGATGACTTATTTGACTATTTTCAACCATATTTCCAAATCAAACAAAATTTAAATTATAAGTTAGAAACTATAATTTGATAACTACCCAGATCTCCCATCACTACATAATCAACTCCACTGTATATAGAATCAACTCTACTTGACATAGTACGATGATGTTTATAAATAAAATGAAATAAAACATTTTTAATTTTAGTGCAATATCATAAAACATAAATTAACCTTTTACCATATCATAAAAATTGAAATTATAAGCTAACCATAAAACATAAATTATCCTTTCACCATCATAAAAATTGAAATTATAAGCTATTGACTATTTATAAATGAATAAACAATATATTTCACCATCATAAACAATATAAGAGAAACCAAAGATGAAACAATAAACAATATATTCCACCATCATAAACAATATAAGATAAATCAAAGATGAAACAATAAATTGGTATTTTGAGTTTCATATATATATATAACATAATGAAAGTTTGAATAGTTACATCGCCAAATACATAGGTTCCACATCCATTTTAGGATGATAACAAAAACTAAGAGGCTTGATTAAAACATTTAACTCCAAAATTCTGGACTCTAAGCCATCTCTTTAAGATAGATCAATTCACACCTGCAAAAGAAAACATTCGTCGAATTCAAAATTTAAAAATTTACAATAAAATATATCTACAAATTTAAAATAAAATGTTCACATGTACCATTTTAGATAAATAAAACAAGTTGTGATTAAAGAAAAATTGACATACATACCAAAAGAGTTAAGACTTATCCTCCAACATACTCCTTTCCACCAAATATAATGTAAACATATTTTACAATAAAAAACAATAAAAAAATCCAATAACACATATTAGCATATATACTTTAACTAAATATTAAATAAACAATAAGAAATAATAACATACCAAACCAGAGTTCCACAGATTGTAGATTATCACTCTCTTTTTATTACACTTTTTTGGCACTTTTTTTAAACCAAACTTCCATCACGAAGTTCCAAAACTTCCAAAATAGTTACTCTCCATATTAAGCATACATGATCTAAACAATGTAAAATCTTATCTAAAATCTTACAATTTTTTAAAGAGAAAAAAAGTGTTCTTGGTAACCAATTTTTGTGTTCAGAGTTAGATAATACCCTGAAAATAAATATAGTTGTGTATGCAGAAACTTCACAAATCTCCATATTAATTCATTCTTCCAATAAAATACTTATCTCCTCGTGGATAAAGTCCCATATCCTTCAGGTGAAGTTCTCATGCTAGGTGACCTTATTTACTCCACAATAAAATACTTATCTTCTTAGTAGTAAAATACTTATCTCCTCTTCTACAATGGAATAGATGTTCTCATATAATAAAATTCTCTTTCAAATTAAATGACTTATAAATATCCATATTAATCTATTCTTCCAAGAAATTACTTATATCTATGAAAGTTTACAAATCTCCATTTTAAAAACCATTCTTCCAGAAAATACTTATCTCCTCTTTCTGCAGTGGAATAGATGTTCTCATATAATCTTTCATGTACATGAAGAAAACACAAATTTGCACATATATTAAGTCATTCTTCAACAACCATTTAAATCTTTCATCTTTGGGATGTATTCATATTACATATAATCAAATGCTCTTTGAAATATGCATTCGTTGTGATCTAAACATAAGTGAGATCATGCACGTACATAGCTTATTTGCAAATCTGCTTGAATGTTGGTTTTTGTGGTTGGTAAGCAATTAGTTAAGAGTTTGACAATACCTTGGCAAGAAGGAATTCACTTCGTTGTATCCAAAAAACACAAATGTCCATACTATGCCATTTTTGGACAAGAAGGCAAGGAATGCAATCGAAGAAAATTTAGAAACTTCCCCTTTTCTGATGTGGGATAGAGTCTGTTCTCAAATAATCAAATGTTCAAGTTCAAAATTAGGTCTTCATCATGATATAAACATAAATAAGATTGAATGTACCATTTTAGACAACGATAAACTTATATAGGGGTTCTATATATTTCAAAATAATTGATCAAAGAGTTGAAAAATTATATAGACACTAGTTGAGTAACCCTATGAATAGGAAAGACTAAACTAAAAAGTTGAGAAAACAAAAAATTGAAAAAAGTAAAAAATATAAGCATATTCAACAAAAATCAACTTGAACACTTTTATATAAAAGACCTAATATAAAAACAAATTAAAACTCACTGATGTGGAATTAACATACATTTAAGAATCATCATGAATAGACGCATCATTCTCAGGTATGGATGCATCCTCCTCAATTCCAATCTCCCACACTCTCTTCTCCACATTTTGTTCAAGCACACTCTCAGACACTCTCTTCTCCACATTTTGTTCAAGCACACTCTCAGACACTCTCTTCTTCACATTGCCTTATATAGCACATTTCAAATTTGAAAATTAAATTTAAATGATTTTAACACATTAAATTGTAGTTTTAAATTTTGAAACATGTAACACTTGTGATGTGCCAACCTGAATATTAATAAATTATACCCACCATACCCTGAGATTCAATAAATTATATATTGTTTCAGACATTCTTCTTTTAAATTAATAATTTAAATGATATTGCAATTCTTATATATAACTAAATTTGTTTTCAACATGCAATGATATCTTTGAACTCCCACCCTCTTCTAACTCTCCCAATGAGAATTGAGACAAGCCTGCCCAAGTAGTAGGAGATGGAATATGGGTTTGTGAACAACACAACTAAGAACTAAATCTAGGATTCAATGTGTTCACATTTATACAAAAACATAAATTTCATGTTGTTGATCTTATTCAAAAGATTAGAGATTGGACAACTAAAGTGCTCATATGTGTATATCAAATAACACATACCTGATTCAACCCATCCAAATTTAAACTTATGAAATCAAGTCTCCTATTTACTGGAGATTCATTTAACATATGTCCAAACTGCAATTAATGAAAATAACAACTCAATTATTTCTATAGATACAATGATATGCATCTAGATCTAGAACTAGAAGTAACTATCCTCAAATGTATAAAAAAATTACTAACTATAACACATACCAATTTGATGTTTGGTTCATCATTCTGAATGACCTCCTTCCAACCATTACGGAAAAATTTTGCATACTCCTTAAGATCTTTTACTGACATGGTATTTAACTCCTCATTTGTTTTATAAACAAAAATGTCTCGATAATTGGCTACCACTTGCTGACGGTTCAAACCAACATCAACACCATAAAAAATCGATTCCAAATTTTCCTTGATTGCATTCCTAGCCTCTTTTCCAACCTCTAATGAAGCTCACAACTTTGAATGTGAGGCAAATGCCCCTGTTGGACGAGATACTAAAGGTCGTGGAGATCTCTGCAATGTCACATTTTGATATGCCTCTTTTCTATCATATGTTTGTCCTTTACCAACCCCATAATAATTGGATGATAGGCTAGTATAATCATGGTACATGTCCATGAAAAAATCTGCATAAAAGTGTCTAGCAAAATAATGTGGAACCTTATCATTCCACAAAAACTTCCCATATGCTACCAAAAATCTATTATAAATATGTCCTGCTATGTTGGGGTGCTTAAAATATTGCACCTTCAACATCTTTCGCTTTGGCTCATATTTGAAATTGAACATAGAAATTGCATTTTATTTTGAAACTTTACTTTTTACTACGTCCCATTTATCAGGACCCATCACCTCTGACTTTCGTCTCCTCATTAAATCAATAAATTTGTCATTCATTGGCCCCATCTTTTGATATGCATCCATAAAGTTTTGCAATGAATGCAAAACAATATCCAATCTTTGTTTACTCTCTTGAGGGATATCCAAGCTCCTCAAATAATTTTCCAACCTACTTTTAACACCCGAGCATCGCTCAAGGGTTATTTCTTCAATAATCCCTTCCCAAGGAAGCTCATCACCAACATCCGAAGGATAGGTGGACGTAGGCGTGTAATCTTATGTTTTTTGATAACGCCTCCTAAATCCACCTTCACCCTCTTCACTAACATTGAAATCTTCATGATACCCACTCTCTCTTTCATTATCTTCCCTCACATTAAACACATTGTCTACACATACACATTTGAAATTAATTACAACATTTAAAAACATAATTTAACATAAGAAAATTAAAACACACACACACACACAACATAAACATAAATACATGAAAATACAAAATCAAAAAAAATTACCAAACATATTTTCTTGTCCTGATGTATTCCCTACATTCTCCGATGTTGGAGTATTAATGTGCAACCTATCTAAGAAGGTTACATCCATAAAACTATTTTCTCGAGATGATATATTCATAGACTCATTTGATAATCTTCTCCTCTGACTAGATTGTCGTTGGTTACTTAGAGTCTCAGTCGAAGAAGGGGTTCCTCTTCTTCCTTTATGGGATAGCCTAGAGCTTTTGTGAGGAATGTTTGGAGACTCCTGTCTTGACATCTCGCCTCAATATGTATCCTTTGAAAATTCATGAATATGAAAGTTCATAAGTTATAGAAACATTAAATGAAAATATTAGATTTATAACACAAGCATTTAAGCATTTATAACAATTTCAAAGCATCGTAGACATATATTGAAAAAACTAGAACAACTATATTTTTTACTAAGATGCTATATATAACATGAAAATATTTAAATATAAAAAAATGTGACATGTAGAAGATCATCTATATCTATGTAAATAGTAGAAGGTAAATTTTAAGAAAATCTATGTGTAACATGTTAAAATTTAAGAGCAAAAAAAATGCTAACTAAAAAAAAATTATTTTAATTTCTAAACATTATTTACTTAAAAAAAATCATTGACAAAAACAATCACCGACAAAACATTTAATTAAAACTAAAACAAGAAACAATATTACATGATATGTTGTTTCGATCCTCTTAGATATATGCTCAGAAAAAGCTTCAAGGGATCATTGATCAAACCCTCGGGGAAGATCTCATCATGACACATGGAACAAATTGCCAAGAAGAACTTTTAGGGTAAAATATCAATAGACTAACCAACAACATACATAGGTGTCACCAGCAATAGAAGAGAACAACAACATACATAGGGTGGCATTAGAAAGGAGATGAGGAGGGCGACACCAACAAAAAAATGAGGAGGGCGACACCAACAAGTAGAACCATAATCCCCAAATAATAACCAAGAAGAGATCTGGAGCAATATGGAAAAGACCAAGAAGAACTATCCTAGAGGGGTCAAAACCACTCAATTAAATAATTAAATAATTTAAACAAATAATATTTTATAACACAAAATATTAATTGTTAAATCATAAAAATCAACAAGAAAAAAAACAAGTCAAGAGAAGGGATCCAAAGTCAAGGCAACTAACTTTCTTTAGGAAGAAGCAAAGAACAAAACCGAAAACCCACACAACAATTAAGGGGGGCATAACTCAAGCAAGGGTGGTTTTAAAACAAAGTCAACAATTAAATTCTTTCAAAGTCAAGGCAACTAACTTTCTTTAGGTAAAAGAAAAGAACAAAACCAAAAACCCACACAACAATTAAGGGGGGGCGTAAGTCAAGCAAGGGTGATTTCAAGACAAAGTCAACAATTAAGTTCTTCTTTAATGGGAAAATGTCCACATGATTCTCATGATATTTACTTATAAGCTTTTATTATCCCAACTTACAAGGAAGATCAATAATGTGATTATGCTCTTCATAACTACTCCTAGGTCTCATGGACCATCCCGAGAGAGAAAAATATCACACATTATCTCAACTTGGTACTTAACCAAAAACAAAATAAACCAAAAAAATAAAAACCCACACTAATCAGAGTTTTAAAATTTGAATTTATGTGATGTGTGAAGTAAGTTACATTCGGATTTGCAAAGAAAGAATAAATTTTAAGCAAAAGTAAAGTATGGAATTCAAATTTAAATGCACAAATACAATCTGAAATATAAATTTTCTGCAGCAAAGAGTCCATTATAATTCATAACTAACCTTAGGATTTCCAAACTGAATGTATAAGTATTCAATTGAACAGGGACTGTTTCTACATGGACAAGGCCATATTAAAACTTAATCTTAGGAAGAGGTTGACAGGGTCAAATACGACCTTGTCCATGTACAGGGAGAGGCCCGAATTCGGGAAAATCCCTGTACATGGACATGGCCATTTTGATGGCAACATACATCCTCTAGGGGACCCCTTGAGACTGGAAAAGCACAGTCCAAATAGAGGGGCTCAGATTTTCCAACCATGACTAGGGTTGGTTTGCCTACATTTATTAGGTGAATCTTCTTGTACATATTTGTGAAATTAGAAATGACAATATTTAGGAATGAAACTTTTGCATCTACGATAGAGGAACCACAACTAATGAGAGAGAGAGAGAGAGAGAGAGAGGTGGTAGATTTGTTATGGAAACTCTGTTGCATTTATAATGAGGCATTTGCTGCATTTATTAGTGAATGTTGGTTGCTTTTATCATACGAATTTACTGCATTTAGGTGTTGTAATTATAGAGGGAAGTGAGAAAAGTTTGAATATGATGGGAATAATGGCACCCATAAGCTCTATTTAAATTTATACTAGTATAAATGCCCATTTTTCAAGGTTTAGCCAAAAAAAATGTAGGGAAGATGCTAACATTGATGAAGGTTGGTTTTCTGCAATAATTGAACTGTCATTTTCAGTGAATATTATAGCTTGCTATATAGGCAAGGTACATATGCTATTAATGTATACTATAGCTTTTATTAATGTGCTATACAACTGCTATTAATGTCTACTATGGATGTTATTTAGTTTATAAATCTGTTGTTCTTTAATCTAAATTTTTAGTATGGTTATGCCTGTCATTTAATGAATTGTATGGCCCTGCCAACCTTCTAAACTAGTCAAACTAACAGTATAACAATTTAAAACAAAAAATTTAAAACTATAAATTACCTGGATTGCCCACCCGCAGGGCCAAATACAACCTTGTCCATGTATAGGGACAGACCTGAATTCGGGCCTGTCCCTGTACATGGACATGGCCGAATATGAACTTGTCCGTGTACAGGGACATGCCCGAATTTGGGCCTGTCCCTGTACATGGACATGGCCATATTCAACCTTGTCATCCCATCTGATAAGCATATGATACTTCTACTTGTCTGTGTCTGATATGGTCTAGGTGTTGTTGCTGCTGTTGGTTGGTTGGTTGGCTACTTGTTTTTATTTTTTTTTTCGTTTGCATGACTAATATGCTATTATGCCAATCTTTCGACTTACCTTCCATTACTAAGAAATCCATCCTGCATTATAGGAAAAATATTTGATTGAGAGTATATTTTACTCTATTGTGTCTCCATCCTATTGTGTTCATAAATTATTAATTTATAGGAGGCTTTGTCTCCATCCTATACTATTCATATTGTGGAAAATCAAGTTTGGTTTGTACATGGATGTAGCCTCCCAAATATATAGGCAATTATTACATTTATATATTTTTTATTCAAATGAATTTATTTTGAACATAAAGTTACACATTAAAATGAGACAGTATTATTGTTTAGAGTACATGGATGTCGCCTCCTAAATATATATGGGTCATTCGGGTCTGTCCCTGTACATGGAAAAGGCCGAATATAGCCCTGTCCATGTATAGGTACATGCTCGAATTCGAGCATGTCACTGTACATGGACAAGTCCATATTCGGCCCTGTCATCCCATCCGATAAGCATATGATACCTCTACTTGTCTGTTTCTGATATGGTCTAGGTGTTGGTGTTGCCATTGGTTGGTTGGTTGACTACTTTTTTGTATTTGTTTTTCATTTGCATGACTAATAAGCTATTATGCCAATATTTCGCCTTACCTTCCATTACTAAAAAATCCATCTTGCATTATAGGAAAAACATTTGATTGAGATTATCTTTTACTCTATTGTGTCTCCATCCTATTGTGCTCATAAATTATTAATTTATAGGAGGCTTTGTCTCCATCCTATACTGTTAATATTGTGGAAAATCAAGTTTGGGTTGCACATGGATGTAGCCTTCCAAATATGTAGGCAATGCTTACATTTATATATTTTTTATTCAAATGAATTTATTTTGAACATAAAGTAACATATTAAAATGAGACAGTATTATTTTTTAGAGTACATGGATGTCACCTCCTAAAAATATATGGGCCAGGATTGCATTCATATAAACTGATTAAAATATAAAATGATTTTTATAAAAAATAACAATAAACCCTACCCTTGTGTGTGTGTATATATATATATATATATATATATATATATATATATATATATATATATATATATATATATATATATATATATATATATATATATATATATATATATATATATATATATATATATATATATATATATATATATATATATAATGCTAAAACCAAAACTCTATTTGAGATTAAACTGATTAAAATATAAACTGAATTTTGTAAAAAATAACAGTAAACTCTGCTCATGTGTAAACATATATAAAAGTAATGCCAAAACCAAAACTCTATTTGAGATTAAATTGATTAAAATATAAATTGATTACACTCTCGCTGTGACTTAACAATATTTACTTGAAAACCTAAAAGAATACAACAAGCAGTCTCTACACAGACATATACAACAAGCATGCAATGCAACACAAATCAGTCTCTGCGCAGACACATACAACAAGCATGCAATGCTTAACAACGTGTCCATTGAGTCTGTAATGAAAAATTATGGTGTGGTATGAAATACAGGGACGAGGCCGTATTCGTCCCTATCCATGTACAGGGATAGGCCCGAATTCAGGCATGTCCCTGTACATGGACAAGGAAAAACTCAGCCCTATCCATGTACAGGGACATGCTTGAATTCGGGCCTGTCCTTGTACATAGACAGGGCCATATTCGACCCTCTCCATGTATAGGGACATGCCCAAACCATTTCTATGTACATTCACATTGTTTACTGGTTTGGATTTAATGACATTTTATTTACAAAGTGCGTGGTCCCATGAGCCTCCTTTTATCTGTTCATTTTCATTTTTTTTCCCATTACATTGTTCAGTTATTTTATTCTTATTACATTGATGTTCTAAGATGTTTTACAGTATCCAGTGTTTGAATCTTAGGACTGTTATTTTTTAATTATACATAGTTATTTAATCTCTTTGCTATATCTAATCAAGATTTATGTCTTTTCAGCCATATATAAGTCATCTTAGTCTCTGATTAAGTCAATTGCTTTCTAAATTTACCACATGCCAAAGGCAATTCTTTGAATTTCTTTGAAGGTATAATTCTAGTAATGTCTGGTCGTATGGATGATTGAGGTTGAATATATGCATTTGTAGGAACTGCACCTATTACAAAGTTGCTAAGTATGTTGTAAGATCACTTTTAAAAAATTGATGATTCTACAAAATTGATATGTTTGGGTTTCTCTTTTGTGTCTTCGTTCTTAATTATACTCCTGTTTTACTTATTTTTGTGCTATGGTTTATAAAAAAGACTTTGCCAAGAGATAAAGACTGAGTTCGGAAAAAGGGAGAGTGATGATACTCCTATTTCCAAGATCTTTTTTCTTCGAAAGGCATCAACGCTCCTGTTCTCATATTCTTGAACATAATGGAGTTGCAGAGCACAAGCATTGACATATTATGGAGACTACTCGTTCTCTGTTACTTTCATCTTTTGTTCCTAGGGCGTTCTGGGGAGAAGTTGTCTTGACCTTAGTCTACTTGATGTTTCGTACACTTCCTTACTGTCTAGTCTTTTGCTCACATATATGCTTCTATATTCAAGTTTGTTCTTGAAACATATCTTGTGGAAAAAATTTGGTAGCAAGAGGTTACAGACATGAGTACCTGAATTCAAGAGTCTCCAAACTAAGGCATGTAATAAAGTTTTGATCCCCTCTACGTACCTAAATTCAAGACTATTATTGCTACTGGAAATTCTCTGATGCTCGAGAAGAGCATAAGAGACTGCAGGCTCAGATCGAGAATTTCATAAAGGGAGATCAAGACCTGAGGTTTCATTTGTCTAGTAAGGAATCAAGGTCACGAAGATAAAAAAATGAATACTAAAATTGAAGTTCAATAGTTGCTGAAAGAATATGCTAATTCCTTAGCCAAAAAAAATGATAAAGTTCCAGTTTCAGATTCAACAAACAAAGGTATTCCTCGCTAGAAGTAAGTATGTTTCCATCTTTAGAAATGATATAATAGTTGAGCGAGATTTCAATCATTTTTATCATGGTCAGAATGAGCAATTGGAAGAAACTTGATCTACAAAACTACATGAGAATTCGTATAGACAAGTTACTTCTAGAAGCGTTAAAAAAGGAATGAATTGTCTCTGTTTAAAGCTGGCAAATGAATATCCAGTCCAATAAATAATTCTCGGAGGAAGCTACCAACTCTTGAGCCAAATACTATACAAAACAAGAATGAGAACAAAATTATTCATAGATTTAAAAACTGTTATTTATTTGGAGGGTAGAAAGGTTCAGTATACGAGCTTCAGGATCTACCTCTATACAGTACAAGCATGCCATTGAGTTATGTCTAGTCATATGGAGGATTGAGGTTGAATATATATAGTGTTAGGCATTGGCCCTGTCAACAGTCTAACACTAAACAATTTAAAATCTAAAATCTAACTCTAACAATTTAATACTAACACTAACTATTTAAATCATAAAATTTAAAATTATTCTAAACTAAACACCCACAACACCAACGTCTGCTTGCACACAACACCAACATCCGCCCGAATATGGCCCTATCCATGTATAGGGACAGGCTCGAATTCAGGCCTGTCCTTGTACATGGACAGGGCCAAATACGACCCTATCAACACTCTAACACTAAACAATTTAAAATCTAAAATCTAACTCTAACAATTGAATACTAACACTAACTATTTAAATTATCAAATTTAAAATTATTATCACTAAAATTACCTGGACCGAACACCCGTAACACCAATGTCCGCCCGCTACTCCAATGTCTTCCCACAATAATGTCGTCCACTAGCACCAAGACATGCACCTAGCGCTATCACCTAACCAACACCTAACATTATCACCTAACCAAAAATTCGGGAAAACTATGAGAGGAGCGATGTGTGGGTAATATATAAACCTTTTTTTCGACCAAAATTTTCTTTCGGCTGAAAAACGTTTGTCCGTCAAAGAGTTTCGGCCGAAAACATGTTTGGCCGTCAAAGAGTTTTGGCCGAAAATATTTATCAGAAAAAAAATACTGTCTGACTAAGATGGTAGAAGACAGTCAAGGCCATTGTGCTAGTACCGTTTGATTTGACATCCAATGGTTCGGCCAAAAAATATTTCGACCGAAAATAGGTGGATTTCGGCCGAAAGAATTATTAGTTTGGTTGAACGAATGTTAGTAGGAATTTTGGAAACCTAATTCTCACAAAAGTGTTACCCAACTTCGTGATTTCACCCTTTAATAATTTTACTTTTCATAATAACATATGATAAGTGATATTAATATGAAATTTGGAAATTTTAATAGGAAATCACTCATAAAATATTATGGGTCAACTTAAAATACCAATGAGAAACCTTAATGCAAAATTATTTTTGAGATGATTGTGTATTAGACACGATGATCCTAAAGTACTTAGTCTAGGTTTATTATTTCTAGAATAATATGTACTTTGTATTTTCTAGAATAAATGTTGTTATATTAGATAATACGTCTAGACCATAGTTATTTCTTAGGATCAATAATTAGAAGAATAGATAGATTCTTCATTTATTGTACATGGACACTTGTCATCTTCACATGATCATGTGATAATATGTCCATATCAAATTTAGTGTAGGAAACAAAAAAGATGAGATTATTTTAGCTCTCTTCTTCTCATGCGAGAGTAATTTGGAATTTTTTTATAAGCTCTTGCATAAATTATGTAATTTTTATTTTTATTTTCCTCGATTAATAAAAGTTGTGTGTTTGAGGACACGCCGTTATCATAGTGATATTTGAGCTCTATGATGTGGTTGTTGAAGAGGAGATTCCAGTGCTGAAGTCTTTGGAAAACTCTTCAGTGTTGGACAACGATTGTTTGGTATAGTGTTGGACAAGACTCAGGTCATATGATGATGGGAATGAAGGCTAAAGTTGCAAAAGTGATGTTTCTAGGTGAAAGTGCTCATGATAATATAGGTGATCAAAATTAAGCCATCAACAATTGCCCCCTTATGTGTGAGGTGAGGAGAAAACAACATGTCCAAATTACATCACAAGGACCAAAATAACCTACTTAAGAGTCGAGTGTGACTTAAGTAATAGAAAAAAGAAATAATAAGAAATAAAAAACAATGCACTAGTAAACTAATTCCCTATTCTCCCTTGTGCAAAAGAAAAGACACAAAATAATGACATGCATCCAATCATCTGAAGAACAAGCTAAAGTAAATAATGAATATACTTTTATTACAAAAGGGAAAAAGGACTTACAAGGAAACACCTCAATAATGGTTGTAATAGAAATATGAAATCCAAAGCCACCTTGAGGGAATCCCCTTACCTCCTCGTGTGCTCCAAATCCAACCTTAGATGGTAGAAATATTGTGGCTAGCGTGCAAACTCTCTTTAATAGAATTTTGGTAGCATAATAACCGATGGATGAAATGAGTGACCTCAATAGATTTATTTATAAGGGAAATGGTGGACTTTTCTTTATAGATCGCTTCCATGTGAAAAATCCCATTATATTAATGAAGTAGTGGGATGAGGATAACTAATGAAGACTAGATTAAACCTTATAACTAGAAAAAATTGTTTGATAAGGTCCACTACATCTTTTTTGGGATGTGTATAGGCATTAATGAGCCAAAAATATAATGATTTTTTACTTTATGGTCATAGCGTAGTTTTTTGAGAATTTAGAGCACATGCCACACATGGAAAACTAGCTAAATGTTGCACTATGACTTTTGGTCAAACTTGGGGTTTGACTTGGATCATGATGACAATATTAAGGTTATATGATGATGGAAATGAGAGCTAAAGCTACCAAAGTGATGTATTCAAGTACTCATGACAAGACATGTGAGCAAAAATAGGCTATTAACATCAGTGCACATTGCACACTAATTACATATTGGTGTGTTGCTATTGTAGAGTGTATCACTTGTGTTTGGTAGTTTTAAAAAAAATGATTATAGGTTTCACAATGCTCTGTATAGAAGTAAAAACATTGTGCATATAAGTTCATAGTGCACACTAGTACATATACTACTACTTTTGGGGTCAAAATCTGATGTTCGAATCAACGTTTGTTGAGAAAACATTTTTAACATAAAAAATCATGGGTGAAATTTGTCTTGTTTTTAACATTTTACCCCCCAAAATGTTGGTTGGTTGACATTAAATGAATAATGTCAATTAACCAATGTGTATTAGATCATTTAATTGGCATCAAGTTTCCGTAATCACATTTTTAATTTGTCAATCATCCTAATGTCGATTCATTGACATTTGTGGAACAATTTTTTTGGCCAATGAATATTTTATACTTTTGACTCATCTACTCATAGAGTTTTTTTCCACATTTTAAAATAAAGTAGCATGAAAGAAAGAAATCCTATTTTTTCTAAAGAGTTAGGATTAAGTGACATAATACTACATGTAAATTTTTCTACCATGATAAAAAATTTATTAAGTTAAAATTTGTAAATACACCATTTGAATTTTCTATTTGTGAAATTCCTTGAATGTATACTAATTATTTGGTCAATATTTTGTTGAAAAATATAAAACAATGTCAAATAACCCTAACTCAGGTGTTGGTGCATTTGCATCGATTAGTTGACTTATATAAATGATGTAATCAAAGAAGCATTGGATCTCATTGTGGATGTTGATTTTGATGAATGCAATTATTCAGTGTATACAAGCAATTGTGAAAAACCATCTTAGAATCATCCCAAACTTCTTGCTATTGATGGTGGTAAATGTTACCCTTAATGAAATGCAAAGGCATAAAGAGAGGAATAATTAACATGTCAACAACTAAAAAAAATTGGTTAGAGCATTGACACCTAGAAAGGGGAAACAAATATTTCCCCTTGGTAAGAGAGATAAGCATGTTTTTTGTCCTTTTTTTTATAAGTTTTAAATGTTTTAATATTTAGATACTAATTATATTATGTATTTTTAATTACAAAGAAAAAATCGCCTATGCTTAGAATTCATAACGCTGCAATTTGTACTAGAGATGGTGAGGGTTATAGAATTGAAGCTAATCTTATAGAAAAAATGACATTGATATTAATTAGAATGAAGAGATAAATAGGTTGATCCATGACACCTTTATTTCCATGGATGAGAAATCACATATGGATGAGATATATGATGATATTCATGATGTACCTCTTATTTATATGACACAAAATCCCCTATACAGAGACTAAAAAAAATTATTGTCTTTTCTATGTTGTTGTTGGTAAACTTTATTTTTGTTTTTAAACAAACACTGGCAAATTTGTAATAGCAAAAAAGGTGTGGTCGAAGCTCGCAAAGGACTTTCAAAATCTAAGAAAAATTGGACCAATCCAGGGCCTCAAATAGACAACTACTCCAAGATATAAATGATTGTTTCAAATACTCAAATACAAACTTCACATAGAACAAACTTACTGAATACACTCAGAAAATGACTTTGAGGACAAAAGTGGAGAAACATTGCATCTAAATCAACCTGTTGGGGAAGAGCCCATCATTTTTATTGAATTTCAGGCCTAACTTCGTGTTACCATTGGTTGTGATGTTACTTTCGATTTCTTGTTCTTTTCTACTATCGTCCAAACTTGATTTGTAGTTGTTGGGGTATTTGTGGTGCATGTGGTTCCTAGATTGTCTTGACCTGAAGCTTCTACTTTTTCTTGTTCCAGTACCTCAACTTCTTCAGCCTGATCTTCCCAACATGCCAATGGTTGAGGGGATTGCGGGTTACGAAGTCCCTGTTCTGAGTCCTAAAGGAAAGATTCCCCTTTCTTCGGTTTCTGAGTGGTTTCTTGTCACATTTCTTGAGATAACGGAGTTGGTTGAATAAGAGGATCTGATAGTTGGTTGAATAAGAGGATCTGATTGAGAAGGATTCTCACTATATTTTGGAGGTTGTTTGTTGTCTTTTGAGATTACCATATGTTTGTCATTATATCTGACCCACCAATTGGATTTCCAATACTTTCTATTCTTCCTATACCCTTAGGGGCATTGAGTTGCAAGATGTCTTGTTTCAAAACAAGATTTGCAATGCAAGGAAACTCTCTCGTAGTCTAGTTTCTAAGACCAAGAATAATATTTACCAGTAAGAATAAATTCAATTGGGAACCCTTTACTGAAGTCCATTTCCACACAGATGCAGATGAATTTAGATGTGTTGTGCCTTGTAGTTTCACGGCTTGCAAATTGGAACTTTCCTAAAGCTGAACTGATGGTTTCAAGAGAGGGTAAACCCACAAAATGAAAGGGAAAATTAGGGAGTCTCACCCAAACTGGGGCTGAGGAGAGAATGTCAGACACTAGATTGAAAGAAGGAGTCCAGGGTTTCACGCACAAACCTGAGTTTCTGCAAAACCACAGATCCGAGTTAAAAATCAAATCCCTATCCTCCTCAATGTCAAAGTCAACAATGAATAATCCTTTTTCACAAGGATGAATGAAAGCTTCCTTTTGCATGATTGGGATCCAGGTAGAGATTCAACTATTGAGATCTACTTACTTTGGCCAGAAATCATTGAAGTGACAGACTAAACTCATGGATATGTAGTACTCTTCCTCATCATTAGTATCTTGTCCCATGGGAATGATGAGAGACATGGATTCTTGAACCAAAAGAGAAGAAGAAGGGGGAGTGGAATCCCTCTAGACTACTTCCCAAAAAGAGGCACTAGAAGGCGAACCTGAAAAATTGTGCACAACCTGCACAAAAAAATGGAGGGAATGGCCCCATTGATCGGGGCGTCAACAGAAATGGAAGAGGCCACGACCATGGCCAACGAGGGAAGAAAACCCCTAGAAATCAGACTAGGCAAATGCAGGGAGTTGCGAGCGTCCGTTAAAACCTAGCCGCTACGACCAAACGCAACAACACCATCACAACATTTTATTAGTAAAATTGAATGTTATGAATGGTATTTGAAGCACATGTATGTGATAGATCCTAAGGTATGTAAGCTAATTATTTATATAAATATAGGCTTTTTCTGTTATTATGATTGCAATATATATGATTTAATATCCACTATTCAATATATTATTATTTTTAATTTTGTTTGTAGATTGTTGGGTGATATTCTCCTACCACCGTCAAATAATTTTCCTTTCACATATTAAGAATTGTGTGCCCTTATGAAAAACAAGTAGGAATAGAGTATCAC
The DNA here is from genome assembly GCA_009831015.1 of Picea engelmannii. Lineage (NCBI taxonomy): Eukaryota > Viridiplantae > Streptophyta > Pinopsida > Pinales > Pinaceae > Picea > Picea engelmannii. The sequence continues at coordinate 776,533 of ML777815.1, forward strand.
ACAATTGACGCATGTCCTAATAATCACATAATATATTATGGACAACATGTAAAAAAGTTTGAGTGCCATTAATGTGGAATTAGTAGATATTGAATTGAACAGGTAACAAATAAGGTGCCTTGAAAGGTTCTTCATCATATCCCCATAATTCATTCATTTATTCACTTTGGCTAGTTTTTGTTATAAACAATAACCTTCCTCCTTGGATGTTAATAAATAGGAGCACATATTGTTGGCATTAATTGTTTCAAGGATTTATTTTTAAGAATGTTCATAACATAATAATTCTTTTTTATTTTTGTTACAGATTTTGTATGTACAAAGAATTAATTATTTGTATTTTCAAACAAAGTACCAAGTTAGAGATATGAATGTATTTATTGAGCCTCTTATTGATGAACTTTTAAAATTATGGGCTAGCATCACTATGTATGACATATTCAAACGAATAGACCAAAAACAATTTCATTTCCATGGAATGCTTACATGGACAATTCAAGATGCACCGGGGCTGACACATTTTTGTGGTATGTAAATTACAATGTAACTCTACATATCCTCTATTAATTAAATTATTCTTTTTTAATATTTTGGTATTCTATTAACATTATTCTATATCTTGTTGGTTTTCAAACAAAAGGAAAATATCCATGTCTAGTATGTGGTCCCATAATTTTATGTAGACATTCAAGAAGTTTAGGAAAGGAGATGTATGACAAGTGCATTCATTTCCTCCCTATGAACAATAGGTATTGAAATATGAAAATAAATCTCTTTAATGGGAAAGAATAGGTTGAGAAAAACCATGAAGAATGGTGCCTCAACTATGGAAAAAGGCATTAAGAATAATTGTGGTAAGAAGATGAGTTGTTCCTAGTAGAGGCTTGACTTAGGAGGAAACCATAGCCTCTACTAGCATCATGCTTTCATGTTTGATTAAGAGGTTTAGAGTTTTCCATGTTGTGATTTACACCCAAAAAAAGACTCCATATCTATCCAGATGTGACTACTAATGTAAGATAAAAAAAGGCTATAAATAAAAGTAAACATCATGCAGTAGGAGAATGTGGACTTTCCTAAACTGCCACTTCCAACAAAATGTCTTCCTCACCAACCTCCTCCTTGGATGCTCCAAATTGTTGGGAGTATTTATTGATTTCAATTGGGTTGGATTGGGTTCCCACTAAACCAACTAAGTCCTCAAATTTTTGTTTACCTGTCTTCTCCTTTGCTAGCAGAGTGACTATAATCCAAATCTGAAAGACTGCCTTACACACCGCCTCAAGTTTCCCTTCAAAGATCTGGCTAGTGTGCACTATTTCTTACTACTCCTCCTGTTTTTTCTCCATGGCCTAAGCTATCATGGCCTTGAACATCCAATAAATCTATACAATCCCGAAATACTTAGTCTCCCTAGTTCGAGAGTACCCTAGGTCTATCATCCAATGTTCTACTTCCTCGAAGAGATAGGAACCTGATATATTCTATCATGTGTCGTGGACTATTTTTTCCATCTCCTCGAATTACACTTTTTCCGAGTCTGAGATGTGCAAGTGCTCAGCCTCCCTACCTCTTTCTTGGCCTTAGATGTCGGTTGAGATTTTTTTGTCGAAGGGGCCTTTCATGCAGAGCCTTCACCATTTCTCTTATGCCCTCTCCCCCATTTTCTTGACCCATCTGACATATTTCCATAATCATACATTCTCCAATAGGAAAATGACAACCCTTGTAGTAAACCTAATACTCATCAAGAGATAGACATCAAACAATCCAAGAGTTGTTTATCCTACTCCCACTACTACACCACAGACCATCCAGAGACCAACTTAATAGACATATGCCCTCACTGCTGAGAGTATAAACCAAGAATCACCCCCCAAATCATGTAAAGGAAGATAAACAATACACCAGAGTTAAGCGATAGTCAAAATTGAAAAGATTATGAGAGCATCAAGGGTGACTTAAGGTCGTAACTCCATGATTCTCACCTTTTGCAAACCATGAAACTCACCAACTTGTTGAACTAGCTCATTGCCTCTCATATAGACAAGCACACCTATCTTCAATTATGTGACCTTCACTATCCATCATTATTCCCCTCCTTGTCAAGAAATGATCTACCCTAAAACTCACAACATCATTCTTTGTTTGATCGTGCTCCTCTCAACATTCATGGCTAACCACCTCCTGTACCACTTCATATCCTCCGCTTGCAAGACCATCGTGCTCATTTTTATTGGGAGGAGTCCTGTTCTCCCTCCCCTGTCATCTCTCCTCCCCACGTTTTACATTTGATGCCTCCACATGCTATCACCTACCCCATGCCCCATTTTATTCTCATGGTGGAAGCATAATGACATGCACCCAAACTCATCTCTCCACCTGTTAACACCCTATTCAGGTGAATATTGTCATGTATACTTCTAAAAACCATGGCTATGTTTATTTTATGAAAATGAATAACATATTTCATTGAAGCCTATGAAACAACCCTAAGTCTTAATTTTTTTTTAAATAGGTGTCCCTTAAACCCATTTCCTTTTGTTTCTAAAGAAGAAAAGCACGTTGAAAATTAATCAAAGGCATCAAAATTTACTAAGCTTAAAGATCATTTTAAGGTTCCGTGTAATGAAGTTTTCATCTTGCGAAATAAGACAGAGAAACAAAAAATTGCACACAGATCACAAACTCATTATAAGGTGTTGGCCCTCGACCAAGTTTTGGAGAACCTTGGTCATGTTTGACCTCTTTTGGGACTTCGACATGCTGGTCGAAGGTAGAGCGTAAGGCGAAGTGGAGATTGTAGGATATCATCCCCTTTTTAGGGCATTTTTGGGTTTAGGGTTTATGTAACATGTATGGGATGTTGGCCCATGGGTTTACCCATGTTTAGGCCCATTTTGTAATGTATAAATAGAAAGCTAGGCGATGTAAGAAGGGCCAGTGTGCTAAGTGAAGAGACCTAGCAAAATCGGCTTAGTGTAGAGCTAGAGGATTTGCACATACTATGTGTTAAGACTTGCAGAGCTAAGTAAAAGTGATTGTAAGAAGGCTTTGTTCTTAAACCTAGCTCGGGGAAGGAGGATCTGGCAAGGTGCGCGCAAATATCTTGTCCTATGAAGAGTGGGTTCCTGTGGCTCTGTGCTTGTAGAAAATTGAGAGAAGATAATAAAGAAGAGAAGAGTTGGTGGACATAGCCCCACGCTGGGGTGAACCATGTGTGTTATGGTTGCTTTGTGCATTATGGTTGTTATATCGTTCATATAATTTAGGATTAGTGCAGTAATGAATGTTTAGATGAATCTGGTATGATAGGTTAAGTGCTTAGTGATGTGAATGAATGATGGATGTGATCTCTTTATGTTAGAAAAAATAGGACCGCAGAGCAATAAAATAAAACAAATGCAAAAACAAAACACAGAAGACACACAATACAAGAGAGACACAGATTTATGTGGTTCACCCAGTGTGGGCTACGTCCACCAGAGAAATTGCCAGGTCCTTCCTTTATTATTAT
>ML777815.1:802706-816921 GCA_009831015.1 Picea engelmannii
CGACATCCATACTCGTTACATAAACCCTAATCCCAAAAAATACCCTAAAAAGGGGCCGAGATCCCGCGATCTTTGCTTCGACTTGCGCTCCACCTTAGACCAACCTCTTGAAGTCCCAAAAGAGGTCAAACATGACCAAGGATCTCCAAAACTTGTTCAAGGGACAACAGGCCCCAAACACTCACCTATAACTCATCCCGAGTCACTTTGGTATGGGTAGCTCTACCTCAAAATCCTCAAGATTGGCTTGAGCTTCTTCAACCTGTTGTTGTGCCAAGGCCTCCTGTTCGACGAACTCTTGAATAACTGCCTCGTTCACAGGTCTCTCTAAGCGATGTTCTACTGAAGTGACTATTTGTTCTAGCTCTGCTCCTTGACCTTCAATCCCCTCAAAAAGTAGGCAAGTTGCATCCTGGACTGGCTGGAGCTTCTGAGTCACTTCCATGAATTTGCTTTGTATGGCATGGACCTTTTGTTGAGTCGTGCGCTATTCTTGGGATCTTTTCATCCTCTGAACTACTAATAGGAGTTTCAACTGCGCTTGTACATGTTGTTGCTTGTTTCTTTGCTTCCTAGAGTTGCGACTCCAGTGTCTTCAGTTCAGGGTCCTCGGTAAGGCGCTCATAAGTCTGCGCACTACAACTGCTTAGTTGTTTACATTCCATGACTAATGCTTTGATCCTTTCAACTGAAATCCGGGAAGTTGCTTCTCTTTGGTCTCACACTTCTTGCGGAGTGCTTGGAACTGTTTGTAGCTCTAATTCTATGATCCTCTGTTGAAGCTGCAGAATGGCTTCAACAAGATTCATGACTTGATTTACGACCAGGTCTTCTTCCATCTGCTCCAAGCTTGTCACAGAGCGAAGTGCTCTGTTGACTGCTTCTTTAACTCTGAATTGCTCCGCCAGAAACTGTTCTTTCTCCTGCTGGATTTGCGCTTTAATTTCTTCGCACTTGGTTTGAAGGTTGTCCTTCTCCTGCTACGCAACTCGGTGTTGCTCTATGATTTCCTCTTGTGCTTGCTTCAGGGCCACTGTGGCATGTTCTTTTCCTTCCTACATGGGACGAAGGTGAGCTTCGGTCACGTCAGCTATTCTGCAGAGTTGGGCAGGCTCATCTCCCAACTCTGGTTCTTCTGGTGGTGGGGACGCAGTGGACACTGCATGGCTGGAGTGAAGGGCTTGTTGTACACCTCTTAGCTCTATCTCAATTCTATCATACATGGCTTATTTTTTTTCTTCAGCTCTCTGCAAAATATCTTCCGAGGAATCTAATACAACTATGATAATGAAGTCGAAGTCATCGACCATGAGTACAGTCTATAGCTTCAGCATACTCTCTTTAGACTTCTTCCGCGATGTAGGTTTCGTTGGGGAAACCTTTCTTTTCTTGGATGTCTCTGCCTCTTCAAGGGGGTTCCTAGGCAGTGTTCCTTTGCCTTGCTTCTGCTTGTCTTCTTCCCCTTCTTTCTCTTCTTTGTCCACTTCGTCATCTCCTCCTCCGTGAGGTGAATCTGATGTAGTCTCTTCTGATGTTCTGTGTATTTCATGTACATCTTTCTTATTTTTCTTCCTGCTATTGTTGGGTGCATCATACTCTTCGCGAGTAACCACCGGACTTCCAATGAGGTTGGGATCAGACAGTGATGTCTGGTCGACTGGTATAAGGAACTATGCGGGCCATTCCTTAGTGATTTATTCCAGGTCCTCCTCTGTGATCTTGTAGTAGGACTGAAGCTCTTCTTTACTTTTGTCTGCGCGTGCATTAATATAAATAAAATTCCTATCTGCATGGAACTTCTTAAGGGGCTTGAACCTTTCCAGGGTATTCAACATCATACGAGGGAAAGACTCAATAGCCCTCTTCAGCTGCAAGTAGTAGGTATGGAATACTGCGTTCGACTGCCATTGTTTCCCCATATCGCTCTAATACCAGAGCATGGTGAACTTCGTAGGTAGTGGCTTGAACAACTCAATGTCAGGGAAGGTCGCACCTTCCAGCATCTCCCAAGTAGTAAATGCGATGAGGATCAATGACCAGCTAAAATGGAACTCATAGCCCTAATCCTAAGCTTCGCGACAATCCAGTTCTAACTGATTGACTAGGTAACTGACCCAATTCATCTGTAGTCCTTCCACACATTTTCCTGCGAGGTCAATGACAAACCCTGTGACCTTCGTGGGTCTGTTCTTTCAGACTAGCTTACCAGCAATCAATTGGCAAGCAAGGCGCACTGTGCCATTCTGAACGGAGGTTACCTTGTAGCCTTGCATCCCCTTCTCTACATCATCGTAGATGTCTTTAATCCTCTGTACCAAGGCCCAGTCTGCAGCCTTCCTTGGATAAGATTCTTGCGGGTCTGGTCCCTACATGCTCAATCCAGTGATCCTATGGATCAACGCCAGATCAAGGGTGATGCGTCTGTCTAACCATAGATACCCTCCATGGAAGCACGATAGCAGAATCTTAATGCACACGTTAACCTCCTGGTGCCTTCCAAAATGTGGTATCTTCATCACGTTCAAGACAGTGGACCTTGCGATGTCCATAGTCGACGGCTGGGGGATGATCTTTGACTTCTTCCCCTTGGTCCTGGTCAAATATTTGTGAGGTGCAAGCATGCCATAGCTCTTGCGGTCTCCTAGGTTATAGTCACTGATCTTCAAGGTTGGAATCCTCTCCAACTGTGGTTTGACTGCTTGTATTCCCTTCAGAAGGTACGCAGTGATGAATGTGTAGTCGAAGTACCTCGGGACACTGTCACGACTCACCACAAAGGATAGGTATTAATGATCACTGCATGAACAATACTCAATGTAACATAATGGATGGCGAGGTCTTAATGAACACTGCACGAAATCAAATAGTTCTTTGTGGGCTTAGATAATCACAATTGGAAAAAGTGTTCTCGATGCAACGCTCGACAGGATAAATAGATATCACCGTAACAATTTCTTTCAATGGGTCGCAAAGCCTTATTCAATGCAATTCCATCCATTATGGCATGGTCCTAACCATCCAATGGTGAAATTTCAGGCCATAACTGCTTTCCTAACCGTTCAAGAGCATCGATTGAATGGTCATATTTCCTCCAACAGTTATATTGATTCATCATGGTGAAGTGCCAATCTGTGCTGTACTTGTATTCCGACGAAGTTCGAGTTCTGGAAACCTTTGTTCTGCGAAGTATTCTTTGGAACTTCTTGCAATTTTTCTAACTTTTCCCTCTTCTTACTGATCTTTCTGGGCTTCTTTCCTATGATTTGAATCATTGGTTTCCTCTTTCCATTATCGTTCTTATCTCCTCTTGGCATGATAACTTCGCACTGTGGAGGGTCTTTCATAGGATTTAAGGGTAATACTTCTTCTCTTTATGGGGTAGGTGCTCTACTCTCTTGTACATACAAGTGTCTCCAGTCTTCATGTGTCCTTTCAACTTCGACATCCATATCTTTGGTCTTTAGTAGCTTCAGTTGGTTCTCTTGTTCTTCCAGTAAGTGCGCTATTCTCCTAGCCATGAAATCTCTTAGTTCTTTATTTTTCTGTTCTAGATCCTCCTCTTTTTGTTTCCTTCGTATCTGATCTTTCTCAATCCAGGTTTTTCCTAGCAAGTTAGCAAATGGGGCGTTGTTCTCAACAAACTTAATGATATCAAATTCTTCTTCGGTCGAAGTGCCATGAGAACTCATAGATATCTGGGTAATTCTTCCAGATAGGGTTATCAACTTTCCTCTAAATAATCCTATTCCTCCTAATGAAGGAACCATAGAAGGCTTTCCCAAAATTTCCCAAGTTCTTTCTGTCATGATATTCACCCGTGTTTCTTCATCCAGGACACAGTCTATGTCGAAGTCTCCTATTCTTGTTTCTATGTGCTCTTTCTCTTTTAACACCTCTGATAAGTTGATATTTTTGTGGTCATTCAAGGTTTCTTTCACCTGTAGTAATACAGTCTATGATTCTTTCCGGGGTTCTATCATATCCTTAGTTTCTTGGCCTGTCTCATATTTTTCTTGTTTCATATTCATCTTTTCAACTTTAGCAATCATTCTAGGACAATCCAAAACTTCCTGATCCATATATTTACAACAAATACAACTAGGTCTTCTACTAGGGCATTCCTTAGCAAGATGTCCTGATATTTTGCAATTGTAACAAATGATTAATCCTCTCTTTCTCCTAAATGATCCCCAACCCTTCCCGCACTGCGCATTGGGATCACAATAACTAACCTGCAAAAAATTATTTTTAGGATCTTGCATCCATTTGTTAGTCCAAACATTCTTTCTATGCATAGGGATAACATGCCTTTCATTATTTCTATCAAATCTATTCATATCAAATCTTCTTTCTTCTAACTGTGCCCTAGTTTTCATATTAGGACAAAATTTATCAAACATACCTAGATCCATTCTTTCGAAACAAAAATTTTCACTTATCTTATCTTTTTTAGAGCACAAATATTCAAGGTCTTACCTCTTTTCTTCAGATCAGACTTCTCTTCTTAGCACAGAGCTTCGCAAGTCAATACTGCGCACTACACACAAAGCTTTATTTTCTTTAGTTCTTAGCAATCACAGTTTCAGGTCTCAGCAACAGAACCATTTGTTGGCACAGGGGCAGACCCAGGGTTCATTGCTTCAACAACGCACCAACAAAACCCTAACTACCGGCCCTTTCGACAACACCTGCGAAGTAGATGAAGTCTCACCCGAGGTAGAGGCAGGGGTGGTTGCAGGACTCAAATGCCTACAACCTAGCTGGGACACAGATCTATGATTACACCACTTTAACAAGCACTTAACAATTAACATTCATCGGTATTTAACCCTTATTCACATCGTAGATCCAAACCCTAATTACAGAGCAACGTAGTATTCAACAAGATCTAACACATTCAAGCACTTAGCATCGAGAGATGGATCAGATCTAACATTCATTCACCTTACCAAGCACTAAGCTATTATACAAGATGCAAAATACATAAAGATATCGACACTAAGCATAAATAACATCACTAACATACAACCATAATGCACAAATCAACCGTAACACATGATATACGTGGTTCACCCCAGTGTGGGGCTACGTCCACCAACTCTTTTCTTATTTATTATCTTCTGTCAATCTTCTACAAGCACAGAGCCCAAAAACCCTACTCCACATAGGACAGGAGATCTGTGCACCTCGCCAAATCCTTCTTCTGTAAGTTAGGTCACAACACAAAGCCTTCTTACACAGTCTATACACATGCCTCTTACAATCACTTGCACTTATCTCTGCAAGTCTTAACACATAGTATGCCCAAATCATCCACAACTAATTGCACTTAGCACACTAGCCTCTTCCTACCTCGCCTAGATATCTATTTATACATTACAAAATAAGCCTAAACATGGGTAAACCCATGGGCGGACATCCCATACCTGTTACATAAACCCTAATCCCAAAAACTACCCTAAAAGAGGGCCAAGATCTCACGATATCTTCTTCGACTTGCGCTCCGCCTTTGACCAGCCTGTCGAAGTCCCAAAATAGGTCAAACATGACCAAGTATCTCCAAAACTTGGTCAAGGGCCAACAATGCTTCCTAGAGTTTGCATATGCATGGAAACATTTTGTATTTCTGTCACCTGCTGCCAACCAATTTACCCTACTTTTCTGTCTCCAAGTCTCCTCCTCTTGCTTTAGAAGAACCCTTTTCCTCTGTTCTTTTTCCAATACCAATAATCTATCCTTATCCTCCACAAACCCTCCAGGAAAGTTTGTTTATAATTTATCCAGTTCCAATTCCAACTGAATCATCTCTTTCTTCCCTTCAGCCTTTTTATTTCTTTCCCAAACAGTTACTAAACTCTTAAGCCTCTTTAGTTTCTTTACTAATGAATCCATAGGATTCAGAACCTCTGCCCCCAACAAACCTACCCACCTGGTTCTAATCAAGCTAATAAAATCTTGATCCTCCAACCAAAATGCATTAAATTTAAAAGGGTAACTGACAAAGTCACTCCCAAATTCCAAATATAGCAACACTGGCATGTGATCCGAGATCTTGTCATTGCAGACCCAAGATCGATATCTAATTCCTGAAGAAACAAGTTTCTCATAAATCAAGAAACGATCCATCCTTTTAGCAATAAAGCGTTGTCCTTTTCTTCCATTCCTCCAAGTCGAAAGAACTTTTACTGGCTCCGCATCCACTAACCCACCATCTTGTATAAAATGGATAAAATAAAGTTGTAAATGGTCCACCCTAACGCCTTCACCCCAAACTTCCCTACTTGAGGTGGTAAAATTAAGATCACCCCCCAGAATTAAATTTTCCATATAAAAAATCCCAAATCTTTTTAAATCTTCCCAAAACATCACTCTGTCAGCATACAATCCATAACAGTTGATCAACTTCAACTTTAAATTAGTATCTTTCATGACACCTTCCCAAAAAATCCTTGCAGGTGTCAAGTACGCAACAAAAACATCCTTACAAGGATTCCAGGCTGTGAGTAGACCCCCCGAAAGACCATTAGAGTCTACCCCACAAAAGTGCCACTTAGGAAGAATTTTATTAAAAAACGCCCTTGCTTTTTTTGCTCCTACCATGGTTTCCTGAATGAACATAATATTTGGCTTATTTTTCTCTAAGACCCTATTGAGGGCTAGAGATTTTAAGGAGCCCCCCACTCCTCTCACATTGAAAGTTTCCACAATCATCTGTTCACCCTTGCCATGGCTTTCTGAGCTCTAAGCACCCTAGGGCCTGTTGTACCCTCCAAAAAATTCACAACATGGATTTCCTTCTCTTTTCCCAATTTCCTAGCACTCCTAGTTTTAAGAGGAGAGAATTATTTTTCCAATCCTCCTAAAACTTCCCCTTTAATCAATACATCCCCATCCCTCTGACCATTAGATATCGGATCCCTATCCCCCTCCACCATCCCAATCTTTTCAACATGATTAATTAATAACTCCCCACCAAAAAAAATAGGAATTTGCGTACGAGTTAGAACCTTCCTATAGGAAGGTAAGAAAGTTTTTAATGATTCCTCCACTTCCAATAACACAGTCGGATCCAAGTCATTTAGAGAGTGTGACCCCTCCCTGGAGCCCCAGTCCATCCTTTCAAACCCCTCAAATGTGGACGCTATCGAATTGATAGCTCCCTTCCTATCCATTACCCAAATGTTGTTCCCTCTAATAACTCCCTCCACCACAACATTAGAAGATTGTGACCCCTTCAAGGAGCTCAATTCCAACCTTGCAGACCCCTCAGTTGTGGATGCTATCGAATTGATAACTTCCTTCCCGACCATACCCGAAAAGTTGTTCCCTCTAGTAACTCCCTTTGTCACAACAGTAGAAGTTTGTGTCCTAATCCCCTCCACTAGTCCTGTGCTTCAAGCACTAACCAACAGGAGAAGCACTTCAACAGACCCTAACCTATTTGACTTCCCTTGCAAATCCCCACATCCTGAGAATTCCGTTGATAACACAATCTTTTTCTTAACAATTACTCCCTTAGCCTTAGAATCTGAGCCATCAATAACGACATCAAACTCCTCGCTTTCCCTGAACCTGATGCAGGTTTTGTAAGTAAATCCACCCCACCCATCTGATTAACTACCTCAGGACAGTCGGCCCCAACTCCCTTGGCTATACTCCCCACACCTTCCAAACACACCCTCATTTCAGAAAACTCAGGAAAGCTCTCACCATTCTCTAAAATCTTTACTCCTATCCCTCCCTTCAACGATGACTCTCCAGTCTGTAAATCTGGCACTGTCACCGCCCCCTCATGCTTAAACAAATTATTCAAACTTTTAAAATTTTTTGAACTGCAAGATAAAGGCTTACCCATTTCCTCATCGCTTTCCATAATTTGATTGTCAATCCAATCGATCCACGCATCCATAATAGGTGAGTTGTCCCTTGAATTCAACCTTGAATTCCCAACAACAAGAGGAGGATTATATGCTACTTCTCCCGCGCACTGATGCCAAAGATCACTGATCTCCTTACACCCCGAGCATCAAAAATAAATACCAACATAATTCAGTGGTTGATGAAAATTTAAATCCTGCCAAGAAATGACAATCTCCTATAAAAACCCTTCGAAAGTACTTAATATGGAAGTAGTTAATCTCATATATAAAACTAAATACTTACCTCATTTACAATTTATCTTTAATATTTACTCAAACCCTAATGGAAACCGGGCTATGAATAAAATATTCATTGAGGAAAAGTAGATACATTGGGAATGAAACTTTGAGGAAAAGACACGCTTGTGAAAATAACTGATTGTTTTGTACTTAACGTTCTTTGAACGTTTGCCGACTATTTGAATGAAATCGATTATATTCATGGGCCCTAACCTAACATTACCGGGCAGAATAATTACAACAAGAACCTTTTCTTAAAAATAAGAATAAATTCTTATTTGTTTTGTATGTGGGACTAATGTATAAATGTACTTTGCACTAAGGGACTTGACTTGCATGCTTATTATTAGTGTTTGTGGGTTTTGGGCCATGAACTTGGACTTTCGGTTAGGAATCATAACAAAATGATATTAAAAAATAATAATTATAAACTTGTATCTATCAATCTTCACGTGAATTCCAACTCTAAATCCTTATACATTAAGCAATGACTCTTTTCCTTTATATTTATATTTTATGTATTTTGTAATGTTACGATGTATCTTAACCCTAACTCAATTATTAAACATCATTTTTTATATTTTTTTCACCATCATTTCATATTATATCTTTAAAATAAATATTACATAGTTAATTTATAAAATTATATTAAATATATATTTATTTTAAAATTCTAAATTTTTTAAATCAAATTATTTTAAAATATATTATAATCATTACGATATTATATATATTAAAATTCTAAAATTTTTAAATCAAATTATTTTAAAATATATTATAGCCATTAGGATATTATTTAATTGTTTATTAATTATTTATATGTTTGAAATAATGGTTAATTGCTTATTTCTAATGATTATGTTTTCTTTAATATTATCTTCTACTCCATCCTCATATATGAGGATGAGGGTGAGGATGGGGGTGGGAGTAACATTAGAGAAAACATAATATGAGGGTGAAGGTGGGGTAATATTAAAAAAAACATATTGTGAGGGTGAAGGTAAGGGGTAATATTAGAGAAAACATATTAAAAAAAACATATTATGAGGGTGGGAGTGGAGGGTAATATTAGAGAAAACATAATATGAGGGTGAGGGTGAGGGTGAGGGTGAGGATGGGGGTGCAGAGTAATATCAGAGAAAACATATTATGAGGGTGAGGGGGGTAGGGAGCAATATTAGAGAAAACATAATATGGTTTCTCTAATATTACCCCCCACTGAGAGTGGGGCGTAATATTAGAGAAACCATATTATGTTTTCTCTAATATTGCCCCCCACCCCCATAATATGTTTTCTCTAATATTACCCATCACCTCACCCTCACCTTTTCCCTCATAATATGTTTTCTCTAATACTACCATCACCCTCACCCTCATAATATGTTTTCTTTAATATTATACCTCACCCCACCCTCATATATGAGGATGAGGACTAGAAGTAATATTAGAGAAAACACATATTTTATATGAAAGTGAGAGTAGGTGAGGATGAAGACGGGGTGGAGGATAATATTAGAGAAAACATATATTTTATATGAGGGTGAGGATGAAAATGAAAGTAGAAAATAATATTAGAGAAAACTTGTATTTATGTTATATATTCAAAACAATCATCATTAATTAATTACTTATTTTTAATGATTATTTATATTATGTATTCAAAACACTAATTATTTATGTTATATATTCAAACAATCATTACATATGTTACATTAAATTCAATGTATTTTAATTTTATATTTTTTACTATCAAACAACAACTTTTTTTATTTTTCACATAACATTTCATACCAACAAATATTATATAATAGTAAAATTATATCACCAAGATTTCATACAATGGTAAAATTACATCACCAAGATTTCATATATACCATATTTTTAAGGCAAACATTATATACTTGAAAAAATTGTATCAAATGCAATCTATCCTAAACATATATACCAAAGGATGTCATATTTTTAAAATACATACCATATTTTTAAGGCAAGCATTATATCCTTGGTAAAATTATATCAAATGCAATCTATCCTAAACATATATACCAAAGGATGTCATATTTTTAAGGCATAGCATTATATAATTGGTAAATTGTACTAAATGTATTTTTTCCTAAAATATATATCATAGGATTTAAAATATTTTAGATTAAACTATTCCAAAATACACTACAATCATGTTGATGGCCTATTTTAGTAAAATTTGTATCATTATGTAAAATAGAATTTGTATCATTATGTATTTAGTAGTGTTGTACTAAATTTCGTGTATTTTTATCTTAAATCCTTAATTATAAAATACTGATTTTTTTGTTTTCATATTAATAACTTATATCATATTTTTAGGTAAATTTTATTTTTTTAATTAAAATTAAGAAACATTGTATTAAAAAGAAGTTGTAGTTTCAGCTTTCAAAAACTACATAAGAGAATTTGCTACATACTATAATTATTACATCTCATGTTTTCTTACAAGTGATTAGCTTAACAAAAACTCCTAATATTCTTATAACTTTAAAAAAACATAAAAACTAAATAAATATATGTTGAATGATTGCTTTCTTCCAACCAAAACTAAGTAAATATATGTTGAATGATTGCTTTCTTCCGACCAACATTTGATGTGAGAGAATTCTACTCCTCAATGTCCATGGCTTCTTTCAACTAGTGAACAATTTCCTCCTTTGGATTATGCTTATAGAGAATTAATAGACATCATGTTTTTTGAGACTAAAAAAAGGGAGTATTTGCGAAGACTAAATGCCAAGTTCCCCAAGTTCCTTAACATACTAGATGTTCATTTCTCATGAAATTTTGATATCATAGAGAACGAAGAGCTTTTATTAGATTAAATATATTTGTTGTGCCTTCATAGTATTCTTCTAAACTCTAGCATATTTTTGTGATCCATGATTTCTTGACTCAAATCAAATTTCATTGAAGGATGAGCTAAATTGAAAATAAAGTGACCACAAAGAATACCTTTGTCCTATAAACCTAACTGAGAAGTAAGGATCATACTTGTCTTGCACAATAAAACGAGAGCTTAAATTAAATAGTTTCACACATATAATCCCATAAATATAGTTCCAAAATCTTGAAACCACCGTGCCTTCAAATGAGAAGAAATAATTATTCACTTACTACCTTTAAATTGTGATATATAAATGTTTCAATTTCAAACAAATAACCTAAAAATTAATAAGAGAAGACTTATAAGGATCTTATTTGGAGAGCATAAATCGACCTAATTCCATTTGTGTAGATGCTGCAAGCTCCAAACCGAATCTGAACCATTATCCCACCTTCCCAACAAATTCCCATAAAATCGAATCCACGAAAATGAATTAGAATTAATACCTACATACAAGTATGACATAGTATGTCCTTACATATCCCTTCAACCTGCATTGAAATCAATGAACACCATACATGCAAATCAATGAGTTATATGAGACTTCATATGGAATTTAATGAAGACACAAAGTGGTAATTTCATACCTTGATAACTTAAGGGATACAACAATAAGTTTTCCCCTAATTTTTTTCCAATTTCCCTGATAACTTAGGGATACAACAATACGTGTTCTTCTAATTTTTTCCAATTTCCCTAAACACCCCTTTTAAAGCAAACATTATATACTTAATAAAAAATAAAATTGTATTAAATGCAATTTATTTTAAAATACATATTTATTTTAAAATACATATTTATTTTAAAATACATATTTTAAGATTTGAAGGATTTTAAATCAAATTATTTAATCCTTTAATCCTTGAATGTTTAAGGAAAACATTATATACTTAATAAAATTGTATTAAATAAAATTTATTTTAAAATATATATTTAAGAATCTTAAATCAAATTAAATTTTCATAAACACTTCTTTGAAGACAAACATTATATAATTAAAAAAATTACATTAAATGCAATCTATTTTAAAATATATATTTTAAGATCAAAAAGATTTTAAATCAAATCATCTAATTGCTGGGGTGTTTAAGAAAAACATTATATATTTAATAAAATTGTATTAAATTCAATCTATTTTAAAATTTATATTTAAGGATCTTAAATCAAATTATCTAGTTTTTTTATTAATTACTTGTTTACCATAAGAATTTGTGTTATATGTTTGAAGCCAATTTGTGTTATATGTTTGAAGCCAAGATTATATATTTAGTAGTGTTTTACTAAATTTACTAAATTCAATGTATCTAAATATTAAATTTTTACCATTAAACAATAATAATAATAATTTTTATACTAACATTTTATGTCATGTTTTTCTATCTTAACATTTTATGTTATATTTTAAAAACAAATGTTATATATTTGAATCTATCTAAATATTA
The DNA here is from genome assembly GCA_009831015.1 of Picea engelmannii. Taxonomy (NCBI): domain Eukaryota; kingdom Viridiplantae; phylum Streptophyta; class Pinopsida; order Pinales; family Pinaceae; genus Picea; species Picea engelmannii. Next base: position 815,222 of record ML777815.1, read on the forward strand.
AAATTTTAATCATTAAATAATAACTATTATGTTTTTTATACTAACATTTTATGCCATGTTTTTTATATTAATAGTTTATGTCATTTTTAAAACAAATGTTATATATTTAGCAAAGTTACATTAAATATAATTATTTTAAAATATATATTCTAAAATTTAAGAGATCTACGATATATCATTATCTAATTGTTTGTTGATAAAAAATTTTAATGAGATTTGCATAATAAAGATACTATTAAAAATATTATTAAATCAAAATTTAAGGAGAAAATGTGAGGTGATAGAGTTGGAGGAAAAAATAAAATTAAGGTATTATAAGGAGATAATCAACCCTAATCTAGAAGATAAATATTATCTATTTGTTTTGACAAGTGTAGAAAAAAATAAGCATTGTCAAGATAAGAACAAATTCTCTGGAGCTCCATAGTGAAACTAGGGCTGGTCAATTCCTAAACACTTTCTCTTAGATTTTCCAGTCTATACCTAGATGAGATCTCAATTTCATAATTTTTGTCACACAACCAACCTTCCTAGCCTTTTAAGTCAACAAAACTATGGTGATCTTGGAAAACTTCTCTTAATGGTTTTCTAACATTATCATCATCATCATCATTATTTAATAAATTAATAAATAGAGAAACAATTTTTTATCAAAGTGGAAAAACCTATCATAACTCAACATGCTAATCAATAGTGGTTAGTAGGAGGAGACTTTTACTCCTGCTAAATGCTCTAAGTCTTTATAACTTGTTTTCTTAAGTACACAAAAACAAGCTTAACCAACCCAAAACAATTTAAGTCAAACTCCAAAACCAAAATTTAAAAAAAAAACAAAAAAAAAAAAAAAACAATTTATTAATGAAAAATGCAGGTTACAGGTTATTCAAATCCAGAGGGGGGTAGGGTATGTATACCAGTCAAATCGCTAGGCAGAGGGGGTTCCTTGTCCCACAAACAAGGGGGTCTCATACACCAATTTGGTGTGCTGGCTTGGCCGTGACCTTAAAAATAGATTTTTTTTTTTTAACAAGAACGATTATGTTTCATTAGGCGGGGTTCTAGTAAGCCAGAACCAGAAAGTTACAGATCTGAAGAAGGTTGGTGACCTCTAACAGTGCTGCCAACCTTCTTGTAAATGTCTTGGGAAACCCATCCCATCTGCTTCTGGAGCTAATTCGAAAAAATGGCAAAAATTGCTTACATGAGTAAATTCTCACAAACTGTGAGCACAAACGGAGACAGAAGCAATACATTAACCGGAGGGGGGTGGAATTTTCCTCTTAAAGAAGGGATCCAGCTTTTTCTGAGAACCCGAAGAGATGTTGGAGGCCGCCTCCTTTTCTCTGTGCGCTTTGTTGGACTTTCATCCTCGGGTAAGAGGTGGAGACGGGACTGAGTTATCTTCAGAATCGGAGGTTTCCACAGACTTGCTAGAAGGGACTGAAACGATCAAACCTGCCGAGGCAGAGAGAACCGGACCTGGGGCCCGCAATTCACTCGCTGCTACTGGGCCTGGGAGGGTGATGCTCGGAAGGCTTTCGTCTGCCGGAGGATCTTCCTTCACTTCTGTTGCTTGTAGATCTGGGGCTTCATCTTCCTTCAGCGCCTCAAAGCTGTTTTTATTTTCTAGAGTTGCCTCTGCTGAAGGAGTGGCCTTTGGAGCCTGGGATAGCGGATCTTTCCGTCTTGGTTGCCTTCGT
>ML777815.1:817421-845520 GCA_009831015.1 Picea engelmannii
GGAATCTCCTCCATCTTCTTAACAAACTTGGACGGAAGAGTAGGCTTGGATTTAGGTCCCGCTGAGCGGACTAACGCTTTGAATGCTTCCAAAGGATCTTCCTCATTCTCGGCAGTTGGATTTGGAGCCATCTTGGCAGGGCGGCGGCCACCAGAGGCTACCACTGCTTCAGACGCGCAGAAGGGACGCGCTGGAATCGCCGAAACGCGTCCTGTATGCTGAGAGAGTGACGAGCTGAGGATTTCACCAATACGTATGCAGAATCGTAAGCTAACTCAGGCGCAGGAGCACTCTGAGGTGCCGATTCGCGCCTCTGAACCCTGATCTGCTGCTTCCGCCGAGTATCCGCGCCCCTGCAAACGAAAACCAGGGCTTGGGCGGCTAGGGTTTGGTCCCTAGCCGCTTTGAGTTCCGTCTCGTCTCGCCCATCTCTTCCCCTTCCAAAAGGTGGTGAGCTTGACCTTAAAAATAGATTATTATTATTATTATTGTATAATTTTTTTTTTTAAATATATATATTTTTTCACACAGAAAAACAATTACACTGATATTTTAATAAAATGTACTTTCACTTAAAAAAAAAGATCAGTTGATCATCATATCTAGTGTTTCCTCCAAAACTAGTTGCTCTATACCCAGAGCTAATCTATATAGAATGTATTGAAAGTTGTCACTAGTTTTAACGGAACATAATTTATGGATCATACATTGAATTCAATTTTGTATTACTTATTTTTTAAAAACTTGATGCACCATATTTTTATAAGCCTTTTGGTAAAGATTAAAATTTTTCCCGTGATAAATTACTCCGCATTTGTAGCACACATATGGCTTGACCACATTGTCAAAGCCATTGACAGTCGGATAGCCACTAATGTAAACATAAAGGCGTGCCTTGTACCGCAGAGCAGTAACGCGTACCGTTGAAACATCATCAACAAATTTTTATGTTGGATGTCGATATGCGGACATTTTGTACAGAAAAACGTGACTTTGGGTTTTATATATAGATATACAGTACAAACGTGATTGTCTCTGTTCATTTGATCAGAGATCGATAGCACGTCTGCCTATCTCGTCTGCATTTCTGAAGTATGGCTGTAATACACAGTTATCTCTTTTTATAAAAGAGCAAGAAATGAAAGCAGGTCTGTAGAAGCTTAAATACCAAAGCTGTTATCGGCAAGGAATTAAGCAGCGAGCTTTGCAGAACTTTTAATAACAAAGCGCTCGGATGGAGACTCTCAGATGTTTTTCGATTCTATTTTTACTGTGTGTTTGGGTATTTTGGACATTTCACTGTAAAGTGGATGCGAGTACGACTGTTAGCTATGACGGTAGAGCTTTGCTGATCAATGGACAGCGTAGGATCTTAATCTCTGGATCCATACATTACCCACGAAGCACGCCAAAGGTTTGTAATGTATTAGGTTTTCTTTTCGTTATTATATACCTGCTATTGTTAATTGTATACTTAAATTTGGTTATATGGTATTAAACAGATGTGGCCAGATCTTATTGCCAAGTCCAAGGATGGGGGAATAGATGTTATTGAAACGTATGTCTTTTGGGATGGACACGAGCCTAAGCGACGCCAGGTAATAAGCATTTTTGAACCTTATCATGTCTGTAAAGTATTTTCAGATGGAACTATGAATTGTTGATGAATTCATGGTGGCTTATAATTTTATTGCAGTATAATTTTGAGGGAAGATTCGACTTGGTCAGGTTTTTGAAGACAATACAACAAGCCGGCCTCTATGCTCACCTCAGAATAGGACCTTATGCTTGTGCAGAGTGGAATTATGGGTAAGCATATATATATATAATTATTCGAAAAATTTACATTAGTCATTTTGATATTATCAACATTTAGGATCACCAATTTGGTATTAGGCTAAAGGTTCTAGGTTCTACCAAATGATGATGATTTTTTCTTGAGATATTTGTCAGCTAGAAATTGTTGGATTTGTAGATTTGAGTGATCATTTCTGTACAATCCGATCCGAGTGCCTTGGGAGTTTTTCAGCATGCTGAATCCATTTCTGCATTTAGAAATGGATTTTGAATAACAAAAAATAATAATTCATGTAAATTTATATATCGCCCTATTCCCACTAAAAAAACCATTTCCTAGAACAGCTAGCCAATGCCTAAAAAAATATCACTCACCCTAACATCTTATATTTTGTTATGAATGTGTAGATATATCCATTTTTAAATTTAATATATTATGTTTGAATAAAGGGAAATCTCACAATCAGTCACTGTACCATCCCATGTTGTAAGTTTGTATTTTGAAGGCAGTCAAGTTTGATTCATTAGTATTAGTTTGATTTTTTATTTTTATTTAATTATGTAAGGAGATTTTGTAGGATTTATGGGAGGGAATAAAATGTCTGTAAAAAAATAAAACTTTGGGCAGTTTTCACCTAATCACTGTACAATACCATGTTGTAAGTCTGTATTTCGAAGGCAGTCAAGTTTGATTCATTAGTATTAGTTTTATTTTTATTTACTCATGTAAGGAGATTTTGTAGGATTTCTGGGAGGGAATAAAATGTCTGAAAAAAAATACAATCTTCGGGCAATTTTCACCTGTCTTTACCTGCTTTATAATTACTGAGTACTCTTGCTCTAAAACTTTAGAACATCCTCAATATAACCATGTAAATACGCTCTATAAATACCTTCTGAGTACTCACTGCTTTAAAGTTTCACAACATCTTTAATATAACTATGTACTTGTTTAGGGGCTAACTCAATAAGCAATTCATGTTTTATTGATCTTTCTAACTAGATTTTTAGTGGCTTTTCGTTCGTGTTTATGGATGGAGATTATTGCTCACTGCAATATTTGAATGGTTGTGAGCTTGCAGAGGTTTCCCTCTTTGGTTGCATGCCATACCAGGAATCAAGCTGAGATCAGACAATGAACCTTTCAAGGTGATTTTAATTTGTATTTGGCTCAATAATATATGCTGTAGCTATAGACATTTTGTATATACCTCAATAACTTCATATTAATCAGCAATGAACCTTTCAAGGTTGGCTCAGTAATATTTGCTGTAGGTACAGAAATTTTGTGCATACTTATATTAGTTAACTAGATGAACAAAAACAGGGGCAAAAAAGAAACTTGTCAAGATTTAGAAAAGTCATATTTTTGAAATGTTGTGGTGTAAAACAAATTCTTAATTGATTTGTGGTATGCAAAATTGAAAATTAATTTTTTAAACTAACAGAAAACGTACCCTTGTTTTGAGTTTAGTAAAAATTAAAATATTAAATATCTCAATTTAAAATAATTAAACAAATCTTAATCTTTTGTTCACATTTTAAAGATTTGGTTTGTTTTGCTTAGTATGAGATGGAAAACTTTACAACAAAGATAGTGAAAATTAAAATATTAAATATCTCAATTTAAAATAATTAAACAAATCTTAAGCTTTTGTTCACATTTTAAAGATTTGGTTTGTTTTGCTTAGTATGAGATGGAAAACTTTACAACAAAGATAGTGAAGATGATGAAACAAGAAAACCTTTTTGCATGGCAAGGTGGACCTATTATCTTGACACAGGTAAGTTGTTCTTTTGTGGTAATAGTTATTTACAACGTTGTGTGTATGGTAAAATATGGCTTTCTAATTTAATTTAGTTATGTGCAGATAGAAAATGAATACCAACAAGTAGAGCAATATTATGGAGAGAAGGGCAAATCATATGTGAATTGGGCAGTAAACATGGCATTGTCATTAAATACAAGTATTCCCTGGGTGATGTGCAAACAAACTGATGCTCCAGACCCTATTGTGAGTATACTTTGTGGAATAATAGAAGTCTGGCTTTCCACATAACCCTTCTATTTCTTTAGCAATTTTCTATAATATAAGGCTCATACTGATTATGAATCAATTCCTTTATAGATCAATACCTGCAATGATTTCTACTGTGACTATTTCCAACCTAATTCTCCTGGAAAGCCAAAGATGTGGACTGAGAACTGGGCTGGATGGTAATGACTTCTCACCACCATCATAACCGTTATAATGTGTAATCTTTCCTTTTTGGCATACATAACTTAATAGAGTAAAACATAGATGCAACAATGGAGAGATCCATGCCTTCAGGGAAGAGTTTCCTGCTTATATATGCGACCCCGCACCAGGTTAAAAGGGCCTCAATCATTATTTATTCATGATTATTTAAATCCTCTGTTTTTGGTATTAATATAATTTTCCTCTGTTTGCTCTAATTAAAAAAAAGCTGCAACCTATTGCCAAGTAGAGCTTGAGTATTTCAAGTCAAAGGCCTTCCTGTTCATCCTACTTAAATACTGTCTTTTTTTCCCACAGGTTTCAGACATTCGGAGGGAGGACCCCTCATAGGCCTACTGAGGATATTGCGTTCTCAGTAGCCCGATTTTTCCAGAGAGGAGGAACATTTCAAAACTATTACATGGTGGATTTAGGTCTTCTTTCGTCTTGAGATCGAGCTCATATGCATTTATAATTATGTTACTAATCTGACCCAGTACCTTAATGCTTTTTATGTTGCAGTACCATGGCGGCACAAACTTTGGCCGGACAAGCGGAGGTCCATTCATTACCACCAGTTACGACTATGATGCGCCTATTGACGAATACGGTATGCAAGAGTTGGTGATGCCAAATTTTGTTCTGCAACAAAAGAGTGTGTGGGGATCTGGGGTTGTTTTTTTCTTTTTTTTGAAGGGTTACACACATGAAAAATCTGTCCACCTGTGTTGTAGAGCATTGCAAAATGAGTCTGGTTCAATTATTCTTCCACAATCAGAAAGTTAGGAACCGTTGAAAGTCCATATTTGGATTTTCTCCTTTTATTTGAAACAATACGGTACTCTGTAACCGTTACAGGGAATATAAGGCAGCCAAAGTGGGGGCATCTGAAAGAGTTGCACAAAGCTATAAAACTATGTGAACCTGCTCTACTCTATGGAGACATGAATACCACTTCACTGGGCAGAAACCTTGAGGTTTGTCTTTCAAAAGAAGAAATTATCTGTAGAAGGTTTATCAGAATGATACATAATTCCATTAAATAGAAGCTTTTATTTCTTGCAAGGGAGTGGTGTTCTAAAAGTTGTTGAGAGGGAAACGAATGACTGACCGTTAGGCATCAAACTTACGCTGAATATGCAGGCAACAGTATATTCTATAAATACTTCTGGCGTGTGTGCTGCCTTTCTTAGCAACATAGACAGTAAGCAGGATGCGTCCGTGCAATTCAATGGGGCATCTTATAATCTACCTGCTTGGTCTGCCAGTGTCTTGCCCGACTGCAAAAATGTGGTTTATAACACTGCACAGGTTAGTGATATTTTCTATTGATTGTCAGCAGAATCGGTGAGGCGATGATGAAATTTGTAGGATTATATAGGATCTCTAACTAGATATGTGCATATAATGTTACAGATTAGTGTACAGACTTCCCTGATGGGGATGGAGCAGGTCAGCATTGAGTCCCTTGATCCTGTTGCACTTGCAACATCAAGTGGAAATACAGGGAAAAAATCTGTAAACTGGTCATGGCACAAAGAAGATGTTGGAATCTGGGGACAAGACAACTTCTCTGCCAAGGGCTTATTAGAGCAGCTAAACACAGTTCTAGATAAAAGCGATTATCTATGGTACACAATCAGGTATTTCAATTTAGCCAGCTCGATATGAACCTATGCTTAGCTTCTGACAAAGGGGGTTTATGAGGCCTTACCTCCAAATGCTTTGCAAATTAGGAAGGGGGGTTTTAGTGTAAGTTCATGGATTGTTGTTATAACATATTTCCTCATTCTGGTACTGACGTTTTCAATAATATCAATTTCATGTCTTGTGGACTCTGTCTAGCTTATGTCTGTTATCTAGACATTTTTCTAAGATTGGATTTGGTTCCACATTGATCTCAACTCTAAATACTTTGGAGAATACTTTGAAGATATGATAGGATTGTTACTTCTCAAATTTGTTAGGATTTTGATTATCTATTTTATCAACTCTGGTACTAGCATTCTCAGCAATACCAGTTTAATGTCTTTTGGGTTCTTTCTAGCTTCTTCTTGTTATCTAGACACATCTCTGTGATGGGATTTCGTTCCACATTAACTTAATAAGTACTCAACTCTAATTACTCTGAAGATATGGTAGGACTGTTACTTCTCAAATTATTAGGATTTGATTATGTAATTTATCGACTCTGGTAATAACATTTCCAGCAATATCAGTTTCATGTCTTGTGGGCTCTCTCTCGCTTGTACTTGTTATCCACACATATCTCTATGATGGGATTTAGTTCCAAATTAATAAGTACTTTACTCTAAGTACTCTGAAGATATGATACCACTCCTCAAACTTGTTAGGACTCTGATTCTGTATTTTATCAATACAGTGTAAACATCGATGAAGATGATCCGTTTTTAAAGAATGGAAACCAGTTAATCTTGCATGTGGATACTCGAGGACATACACTTCATGTGTTTGTCAATGGAAATTTAGCAGGTACGTAAGATGCTTAATATTTCTATATAAAAAGGATAAAGTATTTTATTGGTTTGTTAGATATGTGTTAAGTCTCTTTGTTGAGGTAGAGACTAAATCTCGGAGGTCAAACACTAAGTCATAGCCTGACGAATTTCCAGAGCATTTGCCTCATTTCTTGTTATTGATTTAGCACACTAGGAAAGCTAATTTCTTAAATTTTTGTTATAAGTGAAGTGAATATTTTGATATAGGATTGGATTAATGGATATACAGGAACTCAGACTGGAGATTATTCTAAATGGGAGTCAACGTTCGAGAAGCCGATTACACTGCAGGCTGGAGAGAACCATATAGCTCTACTAAGCATGACAGTTGGATTGCAGGTTCAAATCCATACCTGAGCGCTTAGAAGATAGAAATATAGAAAGGATAATTTATTGCTTTCAAATAAACAGGGACTTTAAAAGAAATCTATGACTGAGGCTATCTCAATTATCTACTCTCGGTATGAAATAAAGGGTTTTTTTTTTCGGTGAATAGAACGTGGGACCTTTCTTTGATACATGGCCGACAGGAATAGGTGGTCCTGTGAAGTTGCTGGGACTTAGAGATGGTCCAATGGATTTGAGTTTCCAGACGTGGTATTATCAGGTATTTACTGCCAGACTAGGTCATCCAATCCATTTGCTTTCTGCCACTTTCTCATCTGGTTTTCACCAAGTAATAATCCCACGGAGTTATAGCTAGGAATGATTGACCTTTGGTCGGTATTTTGATCAAATTTTTTCATGTGTTCATTCTCAATCAAAATTCTTCTTCTAAGGCCTATCCATTTCCCTTCTCATCACAGATCGGCCTAAAGGGAGAATACTTACAACTATATTCAGACACTGGAGCCAAACAAGTCGAATGGATTTCAGGATTAGACCCTCCCAAACAAGCAGCTCTCATCTGGTACAAGGTAATCAGTGTATTTGATTCATCGTCGGACATGGAACTCGTTTTTCATTTGGTGCTCTATAACCTATGTAGGGGAATATCAAACACCTTCTGTCACACACACAAGGGCTCTACACCAGCTCAGGTACAAACCTTTGTACCTGGGCTGTTTGCATAGTGAGGTCATCCCAACGACTAAGCCTATACTAGCATGTATGGATCTCTCCTGGTTATTATAATGACAGTCAGAGCTTTGCTGATCATATTATTGATGGGATCATGTAGACTGATCTGTCCTAGTTATAATGACAGTCAAAGCTTTACTGATCATATTATTGATGGGATCATGTAGACTGAGTTTGAAGCACCTAAAGGCACCAATTCAGTGGCTTTGGACCTGAGCACCATGAACAAAGGGCAAGCATGGGTAAATGGAAATCATATCGGGCGCTATTTTGTAACATTGAAGGCTCCCACTGATGGGTGTTCTGATGTATGCGATTACAGAGGGACTTATTACTCATCCAAATGTGCCACTAACTGCGGACAACCCACTCAAAAATGGTAATTATTAATTAGCAAACTCAATATAAATATTTACTCCGATGCCAGGATTGTCTTTGATCTTCAGTTTGTCAATTGATATCAAACATGATAACCCCCTCAATCAGGTACCATGTTCCTCGCTCATGGCTGCACCCATCAAATAACATATTAGTTCTGCTCGAGGAAGTAGGCGGCGATCCTTCTGGAATTTCATTCAGAACAAGATACGTTGACACTGTTTGCGCCCATGTGTCTCAAGATTATCCTACCCTAAACAAATTGGTATTGCCAGTGCTTCGGCTCCGTTGTTCTTCAAGGCAACTCATATCATCCATAGGCTTTGCAAGCTTCGGAAACCCAAGTGGGTTCTGCGGAAATTTCACCAAAGGCTCTTGCCATGCAGTGAATTCAACTTCTATTGTAGAGAAGGTATGTGTTCTGAGTCGTGATTTTGATTGAGGGAGTTACCTTGAGGTCTGCTAACATAAGTATTTTTTGCGCAGGCATGCCTTGGAAAGAAGACATGTTCCATCTCTGTTTCGGAGGATGTGTTTGGAAGCCCATGTGGTAACAATGTCAAGTCTTTGGCAGTTGAGGCAGTTTGCAGATATGGATCAACACGAATCCAATATATGAAAAAATGAAAAAAAATACATACCAGCTAACACAGGTTATCCAAAAGCTCCACTAATATATTGAACTTTGAAAATTTTCACATTCTTAAATATGAAAAATATTGTTCCTTGAAATATGGAGTCATTCTATTAGAATGAATAAACGCTGTTCATTCATAGTGCCTTTCTTAGATCTGTGATTGAACTCAGTGTCACTACAATCGAATATTAAGAATCTCTATGTGAATATTTCTTTAAATACCTGAATATTTCTTTAAATACCTCACATATGCGCCAGGAGAAATACAAAAGCTCCACTAATATATTGAACTTTGAAAATTTTCACATTCTTAAATATGAAAAATATTGTTCCTTGAAATATGGAGTCATTCTATTAGAATGAATAAACGCTGTTCATTCATAGTGCCTTTCTTAGATCTGTGATTGAACTCAGTGTCACTACAATCGAATAKTAAGAATCTCTATGTGAATATTTCTTTAAATACCTGAATATTTCTTTAAATACCTCACATATGCACCAGGAGAAATACAGAAGGTGCACATATATTGCAATACAATAATGGATTTAAATTTCCTTCTAGAGTCACGTTCTCTCATAAATGAGGAAATCCATAACTTTTCAATCAAATCCACAATCCATAGTTCTATATGTCTTCTATTTTTATAGTTTCCTCTGTAAAGAAATTCAATTATATATGAGCAAAAATACACTATTCACCTAAGAAGCTTAAAGTAAGAATTCGTTTCAATTATATACATGAAAAATATAAAAAGCATAACACAGCTTTGTTATAAAGAAAGCATAAATTAATATTACAAGCTTTTCCAATTTTTAAAAATGTTTTAAATACACTTTATATGTTTATTCCTAACATCTCTCTACAAACATTTAAAATCTTATAAAAAAATATAAAAATAAATATTTTCAAAACACTTAAAATCTCTTTTAAAAATATGTTTTATATATTTCTTTGTAACATCTCTATACAAACATTTAAAATCTTAAAAAAATATATTTACATTTAAAATATTAAAAAAATATATAAAAATACATTTTAATTTTTCAAAATATTCTCAAAACACATATATATTTCTTTGTAACATCTCTATTCAAACACTTAAAATCTTAAAAAAACATATTTTATATGTTTATGTAACATCCCCAGTCAGTATGTTGGGCTACGTCACTTCACAGATTCAACAACATGCTCTGGTAAAGTTCCCAACCTTGAGCTAGAATACGCGCTGCGACATTACAAATTCTGATACCATTTAATTAAATAATAAGTTCTGCATATCAACAAAGTTAAGTGGAAATAATATCAGAATACATGCTACCATAACAAGTCATATACCACCAATTGAATGCAAACTTTCCACGTTCCTCCCAGCCTTAGACCGCACTGCTCATACTCTCAACAACGGGTCACCCCCGAGCTAGGGATAAACTCTACCAGGGAAAAGGAGATACTAAGCCAATCTAAGGTCTGATAAGCAATAGAATTGCTCCATCCAAGGTGCCAACTGCTGCAACTAGCCTACGTCTCTCAATCCCCACATACCTATCCCACCCCAGGAAGTGTGCCCCTTCTCTGCTCAACAGTCCCTCGGCTGCCCCACTTCCCTTATGGGGCTTCAACAACAGGCTAGACAGGAAGTCTCAGAGCCTCGTAGCTATTTCCCAACTCACCAAGGAACAACTTCTAGTAGCTTCTTGCCTAGATAACTACTCACATCCTGACAACCCGCTTCTTTTGTAACACATCCTAACAATCACTTCTTCCATTTAGCTCTTGCACTAATAGTACAAGTACAAGCTCCTCGTTACAGTCCAGTACCTTTCGGTACAACTAACAACTGCCTCCCCTGAAAGAATAATCCCCCCTTGAACATCACACCCTTCGCACTATATCCACAATTATATATATGCATGTGTCTTTTAAGACACTTGGCAATCCAAGGGACTCCCTTCTCCTTACTTTCGAGACTTATGATATATATTAATATCCATTACTTTAACTTTAAGGAATAATATTATAATATTCCATAGGAATTAAGCCCCCTAGCTTAGCTCCTTTATAGACTCTTAGCCCCCCTTTCTCTTTCTTGTGGAGTTTAGCCCTGCATACTTTTTTATGCGGTCAGTCTGCAACAACAATGTGTTTTCATAAATAATATGAGTGTTTACATATTACAAAAATAGGCTCTGTTAACTCTCGGAAATTTCTTTGGGATGTATCAAAGAAAACCCTAAGATATCTGTTTCAACCAACTTTAGATTGTATTACGACCTATACAACCAGAGAGGGATCTCTCATATGTCTAATGACTGGTAATAAGTCAAAGATTTCATCAATAAATGCACATAGGTAAGATTCTGCAATAGAACATGTTTGTTTTTGTTTTAAAGAGATGGTAGGACAAGCAAGAGAGAAAGTACCATTGGGCAATGGAGTCAAATTTTGAAATTAAAATATTGAGCTAATGACTGGTGGTGTACTCACAGAGAACAAAGGCAAAGTAAGTGTTATTCTTCAGCAACATGAAATATTTTGGATGGAAGTAGAAAAGAGAAAGGGGCATCCCATCACACTGAGAGCATCTAGCAAAGGATGAGTTCTCAATGTAACTGTAGATGAAATATAGAAAGATAGATTACTATGAGCAGAGAATCAAGCATGGATGAATTCTGAACTCACAATCTTTAAACACATAACAAGTATTTACTGTATGAATGAAGCATCGAAGATGGATGAATTCCAAACATTTACTCTCAACTAAATATTGGAAAGAACAAAAAATTATGGAGATGAGCATTACAAATAAAAGACATACTTAAAACAACACCGTAATGAATCTATGCTTCATGAAAGCATGATACTTCTGCATTTAGCTCATAAAGATATTCAGGAAAAAGATACACAGTCCAATCTCCCAAGGGTCCAACCCTCCTCTACTCTTGTACCATGAAATATATAGCATTATAGGTCCTTTTCATCTCACCATTTCGAACTCCAACCCCTTTCCCAAAATAGAAACCGTTATAAACAACAAATGACACGTTTTAACTGATTTCCTGCTTTTCATAAGGCAAAATTATGAAAAATAGGCATCAAAACGCCACTTGTAATTCTCAAACTGTAATAGATGTGTAAAATATGAGAATGGTTTTTGTAGTTAAGCTTGTTCGAAAGAAAAATGTCTCTCATTTTCTTGAAATTCGTCTCCAACTGGCTGGAATACGTGTTGCAAAAACATGTCTTAGACAGGAAATCATGAAAACTAAAAAATAGGGCTCAAAGATTCCTTCGAATCTCCCAAAATATGAAACGGTTTTCAAATCCGAGAGAGGTTTTTGTTATATGGTTTGTCCTCGACAAAAACCTCTTGCTTATTTTCAAAATTCCTCTTGAGTTGGTCAAAAAGTGATCTTGAAGTTGACCACTAAACCAGTCATTTACGCAGCGTGGCCCTGTAGCACGTGCACAGGAAAATCCTCTACACGACATCATCCCCTGTGCGACAACATCCTCTACGCGAAAACATCCCCTGCGCTAAAAAAACCTTTGTGCAACAACATCCTCTGCGCGACAACATCCCCTACATGACAAAATCCTTTGCGCGACAACATCCTCTGTATGACGCATAACAAATTTTGTAGCGCACAATTGCAAATGGAAATGGAAATAGTAAATGATAAAACTTCCTTTTGAAACTGACCCTTGGAGATGTTAGATGATGCTACACATAAAAACAATATTGGTGCTAATAGGCATGACTTTGCAAACTGCTGACAAACCTCTAACCTTAGCTATGAAAATCATGGCGATAACAACTGGCTCCAATGGGGATGTTATCCTCCCAGTGAGGTAGAAAATAACTCGTAGACCCTGTGCCTATCCATTAGGTTGTTCCTGAACCATTGAAAACTCTGCTCTAACCTGTCACTTGTATCCACTGAAAACCCAAAACTGTATATGCTCCAAACTGAAATCTAGAAACTACCAAAAATGAAAAATGCAGATTGCTAAAAGAAATGCTCGTAGAAACAATCTTATTCATAAACCTACCTACCCTACTTTACTAAGAAAAAATTCCAAATCAAGTAATCTCATATTTCCAATGAAGCCATTCAAGCAAATGGTTTCTTGACTGCAATTTGCTTTCTACTCCTCCAGTCATAAAATCAAAACTGAAATATGACAAGTCATTCCACCATTGGAAATTGTCCTCATGTTCAAACATTACATAGCTCATTTCGATTGAAGATTTCAGTAGAGCTGCAAATAGATCCTTGAGACCATAAACAACTATCACTTCTTTATGAACAACAATGAGATCATATTTAAATGGTTCTCTCTAACTGTTCACATTGTCTATGTCATAAAAAGTTTTTGAATAACATCTTTATTTTGACATGAGGACTCTTTACCGACTAAAGATTCATTTTCTATTGGCAGGATGAACTTTGGACTACTAACCTCGGGCCTGAGATCATAATGCTTGTAACAGTGAGCCATTGTAGCCTCATACCCTCTTTTATATTGTTCTGAATGAGTTAATAGTTCTTCATCTGTCTTTAATTCATATTGTTCTTGTTGTTGGTTAGACAATTCTTCAAAAGGAGATGAATCTTGGGATATCATTTGTGTTTCTTGTTCTATCTCAAGTTCCACAATAAGCTTCCGTAAAAATTCTAACTTATGTTCTTGACTAAACATATGAAAAGGATCCAAATAAGATAATAATGAAGAACGAATATCTTCACACTAATAATGCTTAGGAGACCTATCGATCCAATTTTTGAAATTTTGAAGAGAAACAAGGTTTTCCACCAACCTTGTTGTTTTGTTTGATAAAGTACTCAGATCGAAAGACAAGCTTGCCATTATGAGGCCAAGAAAATCTTCATACCTTGAGCTCTTTGAACAATGAAGTCGCCATGAAAAGTTTGTCTCTAGATTATTATGCCAGTGGAATCACCTTCAAACTGATTTTCTGATGTGTAGAGTTGCCAAAGTATAAATATAGCCAATATGTGCCTAAGTGTCTGATGCTCTCAGACCTTATAACTAAAACAATGTCGTACTTCCCGAGGAAAATAATATCAATCGTCCCTAGCAACGACGCCAAAATGTTAGTTCTCGGAAATTTCTTTGGGTTGTATCAAAGAAAACCTCAAGGTAATTGTTTCAACCAACTTTAGAATGTATTCTAACCTATACAACTAGAGAGGGATCTCTCATATATCTAATGACTGATAATAAGTCAAAGATTTCATCAATAAATGCACAGAGGTCAGATTCTGCAATATGTTAGGTTTGTTTTTGTTTTAAAGAGATGGTAAGACAAGCAAGAGAGAAAGTACCATTGAACAATGGAGTCAAATTCTAAAATTAAAATATTGAGCTAATGACTGGTGGTGTACTCACAGAGAACAAAGGCAAAGTAAGTGTTATTCTTCAACAACAAGCAATATTTTAGATGGAAGCAGAAAAGATAAAGGGGCAGCCCATCACACTAAGAGCATCTCGCAAAGGATGAGTTCTCAATGTAACTGTAGATGAAATACAGAAAGATAGATTACTATGAGCAGAGCATCAAGCATGGATGAATTCTGAACTCACAATCTTTAAACACATAACACATATTTACCGTATGAATGGAGCATCGAATATGGATGAATTCCAGACATTTATTCTCAGCTAAATACTGGAAAGAACAGACAATTATGGAGATGAACATTACAAAGAAAAGACATACTTAAAACAACATTGTAATGAATCTCTGCTTCATGAAAGTACGATACTTCTGCATTTAGCTCATAAAGATATTCAGGAAAAAGATACACAGTCCAACCCCCCAAGGGTCCAACCCTCCCCTAATCTTGTACCATGAAATATATAGCAGTATAATTCCTTTCTAGCTCACCATTTCAAATTCCAACCCCTTTCAAAAAATAGAAACTGTTACAAACAACAAATGACACGTTTTAACTGATTTCCTGCTTTTAAGGAGGCAAAATTATGAAAAATAAGCTTCAAAACGCCACTTGTAATTCTCAAAATGTAATAACTGTGTAAAATATGAGAATGGTTTTTGTAGGTAAGCTCGTTCTAAAGAAAAACCTCTCTCGGTTTCTTGAAATTCGTCTCCAACTAGCCGAAATACGTGTTGCAAAAACATGTCTCAGACAGGAAATCATGAAAACTGAAAAATAGGGCTCAAAGATTCCTTCGAATCTCCCAAAATATGAAACGGTTTTCAAATATGAGAGAGTTTTTTATTATTTGGTTTGTCCTCGACAAAAATTCTCGGGGATTTTCAAAATTCCTCTCTAGTTGGTCAAGAAGTGATCTTGAAGTTGACCACTAAACCAATCATTTACACAGCGTGGCCCTGTAGCATGTGCGCAGAAAAATCCTCTATGCGACAACATCCCCTGCGCGATAACATCCTCTGCATGACAAAATCCCTTGCATGACAAAATCCTTTGTGTGACAACATCCTCTATGCGACAACATCCCCTGTGCGATAAAATCCTTTGCGTGACAACATCTTCTGCGTGGCGCGTAGCAAATTTTGCAGCGCACAATTGCAAATGGAAATGTAAATAATAAATGATAAAGCTTCCTTTTGAAACCGACCCTTGGAGATGTTAGATGATTCCAGGAATAAAATAAATATTGGTGCTAATAGACATTACTTTGAAAACTGCTGACAAACCTCTAACCTTATCTATGAAAATCATGGTGCTAACAGGCTCACTAGCCTTTAACATCTAGGCTCTTTGGCCTAATAAAAGCACATGCACCCTGGCCCAAAATATCCCGGCTCACCCGCCTACATGTTCATTTACATTTATATGTACAATTGGGGTTCATTCTAGGGGTATTACATTCCCCTCCCCCTTATTTATGCATTGTCCTCAGTGCAATATATACACACATACAATCAAAACTTTAATAGTTTTAAAAAAGATGTGGGTATTTGTCCTCATAGCGTCTTAATGATCCCAAGTTGCATCCTTAGGACCACACCAATTCCATTGGACCTTTACTAGCCCTACGAATTGATTCTAGAGCTTCTTGATCTTCCGGTCTAATATCCACACCCAATGCACTCGAAAGTCGTCTTCCTGTTCCACCCGAATCGCATTCCAATCAGTGACATGATTAGCAGCAGGTACATACTTTTTAAGAAATGATACATAGAATACATTATGAATATTCATCGACGCAGGTAAAGAAAGCATGTATGCTACAAGACCAATCATTTCTAGGATTTTAAAGGGCCTACAATAATGAGCTTCCAACTTAGAACAATTTATCGATTTTAGGGAACTTCTCTTGGCATTTACTTTTAAGAACACATGATCACCCATTTTAAATTCTCTGTGGGTTCTGTCTCTATCAACATAGTTTTTCTTCTTGTCCTAGATAGCCTTTAAATTCTATTTTATTTTCATCATTTGTTCTTCCATTTCCCTGAGTAATTCTGGCCCAACCACTGCTCTGTCTGCTGGGTTGTCCCAACTCACTAGTGTGTATCACTTTTTTTCTATACAAAGATTCAAATGGGATCATTTTTAAGGATGCTTGATACCCATTGTTATAAGAAAATTCCACCAAGTGCAACTAATCCTCCCATTTGGATGGTTTATCCATCACATACATCCTTAATATATCTTCAATCACTCGATTTACTCTCTTTGTTTTCCCATCTGATTCTGGATGATAGGCTGTGCTAAAGTTTAGATTGGTCCCAAACCCTTTGAATAATCTCTTCCAAAAATTTGAGGTAAAATTTGGGTCTCTATTAATCACAATTGTCTTGATTATACCATGTAGCCGAGCAATTTCCCTCATATAAATATTAACAATGTTGATTTCCTTGTGTGTGAGATTTACTGGAACAAAGTGGGCAACTTTAGTAAGCTTGTCCACCATCACAATGATGGAATCATGTTGCTTGGTTGTTCTTGGCAACTTGGTGATGAAATCCATTGTTACAACTTCCCACTTCCACTCAGAAATGGGTAATGACTGTAGCAAATCTGTTGGGTGTCTGTGCTCAACCTTGACTTTTTGACATTCCAAAAACTTGGTAATAAAATCAACAACCTTCTTCTTCATTCCCGACCAATTGGATCTTGACAATTGCAATAGTTTTCTGATAACCTGGGTGTCCATCATAATACAGATCGTGCATATATTTTAAAACTAGGTTTTTTCAATTCCTAAGAATTTGGCACATAAATTCTACCCCTGTGTATGAGAATTTCATCATTTTCCAACTTGTATTCTTTACTTTTCTGCTGCAAAATACCTTACTGAAGTTTTTCCTTTACCTCCATGTATTTATGATCTTATTTTGCAGCCTCTAGAATTCTATCTTTCAAATCTGATTGGTACATGCTAATGGTTGTAGCATGCATATCATGCACCCTCCTATTGAGTGCATCAACCACCTTGTTCTCTTTATCTTTGATATGATTTACATCAAAGTCATATTCACTGAGGAAATTTAACCACCTACTTTGCCTAGCATTTAGATTTGGTTGTCCAAACAAGTATTTCAGACCACTATGGTCTGTCCTTAACTCAAATATTTTTCCCATGAGGTAGTGCCTCGACATCTTCAAGGCATGCACTATGGCTTTCGACTCCAAATCATGAGTAGCATAGTGTTTTTCATGCTCCTTCAAATTCATTTATTCATAGCACACCACAAATCCATTATGACTAAGTACTCCACAATCCTTATTTACATGTATTAGTGCATACAATGAAAATTTCATTTGGAACACCAATCTTTAGTATTGGAACACTTGTTAATAAATGCTTGCTGGAATCTCCTTTCACAATCCAATGTCCATTCAAACTTCACACCTTTCTTTTGCAAGGAAGTGTTTGGGTGTGCAATCTTTGAGAATCCTTCAATAAATCTCCTATAGTAACCTGCAAGGCCCATGAATGACCTCACCTCCGAGACATTCCTTGGTGTTGGACATCCTTCAATGGCCCTTATCTTTTCTAGATTCACTACTATCCCTTCCTCTGAAATGATATGGCCCAAATAATGAATTTTCTTTTGGTAGAATGAGCACTTGCTCAATTTGACATACAACTGATGCTCTCTCAATACCCGTAACACCATTCTCAAGTGTTGTTCATGATCTTCTTTAGACTTAGAATATATCAAAATATCATCCAAGAAAAAAATGATAAACTTATCTAAGTAATTCCCGAATATACCATTCATGAGACACATGAAGACAATTGGTGTATTTGACAACCTAAATGGTGCCACTGCAAACTCATAATGGCCATACCTTGTTCTGAAGGAAATCTTGTCGATGTCTTGTTCTTTAATTCTTACCTGATGATAGCCTGGCATGAGATCAATCTTGGAGAATATTTTTGCATCTTTGAACTGATCAAAGAGGTAATCTATCCTAGGAAAAATATACTTGTTCTTCACAGTTACCTTGTTCAACTTCCTGAAGTCTATGCAAAGTCTCAAAGTTCCATCCTTTTTCTTTGCAAATAATACTGGGGCACCCCAAAGTGACACACCTGGGCGTATGTATCCCTTTTTCATAAGATCTTCCAATTTCATTTGCTATTCCTTCAGTTCTGGTGTAATCATACTGTAAGGGGTCTTAGATACTGGAGTTTCTCCAGGCATCAGATTGATGGAGAAGTCAATATCTCTCTTGGGTGGAAATCCTGGTATTTCCTTGAATACATCTTCAAACTCTTTTAGGATTGCATAATCTTCAATATTTGGTACCTTATCTTTAGGTGTCTCTTTCATATGTTCTGCAAATATTTGACACATTTTCCTGTAACTCTTCTTCAACTGCAAGACTGAAATTTCTCTGATGGTTACTGCCTTGGGAGTTCCCTGTACTTTCCTTGAGTTCCCTTCCTCATTCAAGCAAGTAAACACTTTATTATAATAGTTTAGGACAACATGATGTTGTTCCAACCAATCCATACCAATTAGGCAGTCATAGGAACCAAAAGGTATGATGTTCAGATCTGTCTTGATGCTCAATCCATTCATTTCCATTGGAAATGCCTTAATGACCTCATTAATTTTTCTGTTGGCTCTTGTAGAAAGATGCACCATCCAAGGTTTTCCAAGCTTTCCTCTTGGAAATTGAAATATTTCCACCATTTTAGGATCTAGATAACTATGACTGGCTCCTGAATCAATTAAAATAACAATGGTTTGGTCATTGATTTTACCTTCCACTTCAATCATGTGTGACTGAAAAATCAACTTGCTTGTTATCAAGAGCTGCATAGATCCTTGGTACACTTATGTCCATGTCCTTAACTATTTCATCTTGTTGTACACTATAAGTAGTCTTCACTTTTCCACCTCTGTGAGGGAAATCTCTCAACACATGATCTCCTCCACAACCCCAACATTGAATAGGTGGTTTCCTTGGTATTTTCCCGATTGACTATGTCATTCTAGTTTCCTTAGAGGTTGGTTGTCCCTGAGATTTTTTTTTGAAGAATGGTGGCTTGGTTCCCTTCTTCTTATGGTCCATCATACTTTTCTTTTTTCTTTCCCATGTCCTTTGGAAAATTGGTCTTCCTCTATGTTGATCATAAAGTCATTTAGCTCTCCTCATAGTTTCCTCTAGAGTCTTGGGATCACCATACTGTATCTTATCACTGATAAAATATGGCAGCCCACTCAGTTGCTTCTAAATCTTAACTTGCTCATCCTTGATGAAAGAAACATATTTCAGAAACTCTAAAAACCTTCTCTCGTACTCATCTATGGTGATACTCTCAAGCTTGAGTTCAAAGAACTTCTCCATTTTCTTATCATAGCATCACTTAGTCAAGTATTTATTTTGGAAATGCTTCTTGAACTCCCTCCAAGTGACCTTCTTCTCATCAATGTGCTACACTTGCACAAATTGATCCCACCACATTGATGCTTTTCCATTGAGATGATAAATATAAATTATTCCTTTTGTTTGTGAAGCGTAGTTATGCAATTGGAAATACTTCCTCATGCCTAACGACCATATCTTTGCATCCTCATCCTTCTTGTTCTCACCATCAAATGTAGGAGGCTTGATTTTGTTCATTTCCCTTTGTAGCTCATCCACCCCATATATTTTCTTATGCCTCCTAACATGGGATGGACTAGAACTTCTATGTTTTCTCTTAGTTGAATGCCTTGGGGAATGATGGTGATGTCTTCCAACTCTTCTTTTTCTTCCCCTCTCATCATGAGACTTGTGATTCCCTAACTTTCTTGACTCAACCTCCTTATCCACCTTCTTCTCTATTCTGTCTAAGATCTACATTAACTTGATGTTGAAGTATTCATGCTGCTCTTTTTCTTTCATAAGTCTCTCAATATCAACTTTATAACTTTGGACATCCTTTTTCAAACTTTCTACGGTCTCTACCAAGTTCATTCTTTCTTCCTTTCTTTCTCCATGTCCATTTGAATTTGTACCTTCATTGCCTATATTGACATACAACCCTCTGATATCCTCCTCATGGTTGTAATTCCCCTGTGATTCTTCCATGATTATGAACTTTGTTGTGATCCTGTTTTGATATAAATGTTGTTAATTTTGCAAAATGTGAAGTCAACAAAATTTGTTAGGCTTAATAATTTACAACTACATAAAATTCCATATGATTATGTTCCAATAATGTATCATGATTCCGCCCGAAAAGTATCAATACTTAGATTATTTTCATCTATGTGGACTCATAGACTCACATACTCATGTAAGCATAAATCTCCCTTTCATAAGTTCATCCGAAAAGTTCCCATACTTAACCATTTTTCTCTCCTTCGGACTTGCGGACTCACGGATTCGCGGACTCATGGAAGCATAACTCTTCCCTTTCATAAGTCCGTCTGAAAAGTTCACATACTTAACCATTTTTTCACTTCTTTGAACTCGTGGACTCTCAGACTCATGGACTCATAGCAAGTCCCCAACACTTAACCATTTTCCCACTTCTTTGGACTCGTGGACTCACAGACTCACATAATCATAATAAGTCCCGACACTTAACCGTTTCCACTTCTTCAGACTCACAGACTCACGAACTCAAGGACTTGTAACCTTTATTACATAAGTCTGTCCAAAAAGTCTCAACACTTAGCCATTTTTCCATCTTTGCAGACTCACGAACTCATACTAAGTTCCAACACTTAGCTGCTTTTCCACTTCTCCGGACTTGCAGACTCATGGACTCACAAAAGTCCCAACACTTAACCATTTTCCACTTCTTCAGACTCACAGACTCACGAACTCATGGAATTATAATAAGTCCCAACACTTAGTTGTTTTCCACTTCTTCATACTTGCGAACTCATAGACTCACAGACTTGTAACCTTTCTTACATAAGTCCTTTCGAAAATTCTCAACACTTAGCCATTTTTTTCGTCTTTGCGGACTCACAGACTCATACTAAGTCCCAAAACTTAGCCATATTTCCACTTCTTTGGACTCATAGACTCACGAATCACAAACTTGTAACCTTTCTTACATAAGTCCGTCTGAAAAGTCTCAACACTCCACCATTTTTTCTGTCTTTGTGGACTCACAGACTCATAATAAGTCCCAACTCTTAAGCTGTTTTCCACTTCTTCGGGCTCACAGACTCACAAAATCACAAAATCATGGAATTGTAACCTTTCTTACATAAGTCCGTCCAAAAAATCTCGACACTTAGCCATTTTTCCACTTCTTTGGACCCATGGACTCACAGACTCACAAACACATAAAACTAATACTTAGATTATTTCCATCTCCTTGCCTTTGTCTATTGCCACCATGGTAGCACACACCACTTGCTTCCATGTCAGCTGAAACGTGGCCCATTCCCACGTCATGATGACGTCAATGTATGGAAAAATACTGAATTGTTTTTTTCAATTTCGCCTATTTTCCAAAATTCAAAAAATGCTTAAATTCGCCCAAAAATGAAAATTCCTTCTAGGGTCATCATTAGAGCTCTGCGACTATGCTTAACACAACCAATTCAATCCTGATACATATACATTTGTACGCTTCTTTTTAATTTGACTCTTTCACTTCGAATTTTCCATTAATTAACTGCAAGAAATTTGGGCTTTTGCCCAATTTCATTCCATTTTACCATGATTGATCGGTAACCATTAATTTTATTCAATTTCATTCAGTCAGCCTTATATTGAATTCAATTCGACCATTTACAGGTCTAAACTTGCTTAGATAGAGATTAAAGTCTGGGAAAAACTCATCTTTAGACCAATTTCCCAAATTCTTTAGGAATTTAACAACAAAAAATTGGGACTTTGGCCCAATTTCACCCGTTTGCTCCCGATTTTACCACAGAAACACCATAAAATTTTTGTCAAACAATTTGACAATGAAATCTTCTTGACATTTTGTCAAATAGTTCGCTTGCAAACTCTATAGTTTCACTTCAGTGCTCTGCTAAATGGCCCATGCAAACTTAGTGTTGCAAGCTGGGCTCTGATACCAATTTGTAACATCCCCAACCACCATGTTGGGCTATGCCACTTAATTTTTTTTTCCTTATGAGCTCTAATACCAATTTGCAACAACCCCATTATCAGGGACTCAACAACATGCTCTGGTAACGTTCTAAACCCTAAGCTGGAACATGCCCTGAGGCATTATGAATTTCGATACCATTACATTAAATAATAAGTTCTTCATATGAGCAAATTTAAGCGGAAATAATAAGAGAATACATGCTACCATAACAATTCATATACATAATTTAACAACAGAGAATTCATGACAAAAAACTCATACTTGCACACACACAATAATTGAAATAAGCACATGAAAGATGCTTATCTCTGAAAAATAAACACCAACTGCATGCTCATACTCTCAGTAGCGGGTCACCCCCAATCTGGGGCTAAACTCTACTAGGGAAAAGGAGATACTAAGCTAGTCTAAGGTCTGATAAGAAACATATTTTCTTCGTCCAAGGTGCCAACTATTGCAACTAGCCTACGGTCTCTCATTCCCCACATGCATGTCCCACCCCAGGAAGTGTGCCCCTTCTCTGCTCAACAGTCCCTCGTCTGCCCCACTTCCCTTCCAGGGCTTCAACAACAGGTTGGACAAGAAGTCTCAGATCCCCATAGCTATTTCCCAGTGCACCAGGGAACAACTCTGAGTAGCTTCTCTCCTAGAGAACTACTCACGGCCTGACAACTCGCTTCTTCTGTAATATGGCCTGACAACCACTTCTTCCATTCAACTCTTGCACTAACAATACAAGTAAGGGCTCCTTGTTACAATCCAATACCTTGTGGTATGACTAACAAATGACTCCCTTAAAAGAATAATACCCCTTGAACATCATGCCCTTCACACTATATCCACAATTATATATATCCATGTGTCTTTTAAGACACTTGGCACTCCAAGGGATTCCCTTGTCCCTACTTTCGAGACTTAGGATGTATGTTAATATCCATTTTTTTTTGTTTGTTAATTGGTCCGGACCTTCTTGGAATTGGGATTAACCTTTGGCTTGAGAAACCGTGACTTAGGGGCATCTAAGCCATCAAAATCACCCGGGGATCGCACCCGGCATGAGCCACACCAACCCTTAACATGGTTGGATTTTTTGTCCCCGCAGGTTTCGAACCGATGACTTTTCAACATGGAGTGGCTTAACAACACACTCCGTCACCGACTGTCCTACACCTCGGGGACTATATTAATATCCATTACTTTATCTTTAAGGAATAATATTATAATATTCCATTGGGATTAAGCTCCCTAGATTAGTCCCTTCCTAGACTCTTAGCCCCCCTTTCCCTTTCTTGTGGAGTTTATCCCCCCATACTCTTTTATGTGGTCAGTCCGCAACATCGGTGTGTTTTTATAAATAATATGAGTGTTTACATATTACAAAAATAGGCTCACTCACCTTGAGCATCTAGGCTCTTTGGCCTAATAACAACACATGCACCTTGGCCTGAAATATCCTCTCTCACTAGCCTATAGGTTCATTTACATTTATATGTACAATTAAGGTTCATCCTAAAGGTATTACAATTTATGTGTAACACGTCCATACGAATTAGTTTTAAAAAATTAAATTTATATATTTTAATATATTTCAAAATATTCTTATTAAAAAATAAAAATAAATTAAAACAATTTTAATTTAAAAACAAAAATAAAAACTTGGCATTATTATATTATATGTTATTTTTTTAATTCTCATTCAAAATCTTAAAAAAAACATATTTTATATGTTTATGTGTAACATGTCCATACAAATTACTTTAAAAAAATTGAAGCTATACATTTTATTGTATTTCAAAAAATTCTTATTTAAAATAAAAATAAAATAAAACAATTTTAATTTAACAACAAAATAAAAACATGACATTATTATGTTATATGTTATTATTTTAATTCACATTCATTATAATATATTATTTATAGCTAGATTGATTTAATAGTTTAAGATGTTTTTATCCTTCTTCATTTGTACTATATATAAATCAAGAAAACTCATTTGAATAACCATTTTATCTTTTATATTGTGTATTTGATAATTTATATAAGAGGTTTCCCTCTCGAAAAGGCTTCTTATTCATTCACTCATTAACATCATTTAAGTCCAACAATACTGAATCCAATACTTCTTACTTTTATTTGATTATTTGGTACATAACAGTTGGTGTTAAAGCAAGGATTCTTGATTTGGACATCTTGAACAACACTTTGTATGATTTTTTCTATAAATTTTTATAAATTTTGATAGGGAACTTGAAATCAAGTAAGACATTAAGGGTTGAAAAGAGGACATGTCAAAGTATATTTGTCCAAATTTCAATAGTAGAATCATGCTAATATTAGAGGTATAGTTTGTACAAGTCAATCCTTCTATTTTGTCTTGAAGAAGGGCAAACGATAGTAAGGGCGACTAAAATATACGAAGTTTGTGGAGTTCCATTGAAGTGAGGTTAGTGTTATTAGAAAGAGGATACAAAAAGATTCCATAGGTTTGAAAATCGTAGTGGTTGGTGCAAAGTTGTGGCTTTATCATCTGTATTATAATGTTCTCTTGATAAGGGTGAAAATCAACATGTGTTGGCAACTTGGAGATAATGTTTGGTTTGCAAATCCAAATTGTTTAAGATCAGTTACATAACATATCACACTATTATAGGATGAAATTTTAGAGTCAACTACTATGAAATTTCAAAGATATATGAATTATAGGGTTGTTTTGTAAAAGCATTGCCAAATAAGGGGCTAAAATACATGTCACCATAAATATTTCTTAACTTCCGATTTCAAGTTCCAATTTAGTTGATTAAAAAGCAATAAAATACATTTGTAAAATCCTTGGAACCATATATGAACCATCATAGTGTGTATTCGATTAGGTAACACATCTAATATGGGTGGAAATGATTATAATAACACACCGCATATATAATGTAGTAAACCTTGATAGATATAATAGAGAATAAACCATAAAACTTCAGAAATAAACCTTTAAAATCCAAAGATACCAAAACATTCACCATGATTAAAATGTAGAGAGAATAACCCTTAAGATACAATAATACTTTAGTTAATTCTTATGGAAAGAATTATAATTTCTCATGTGCATTTATAATTTCTCATGAGTATTCCTAGGGGTCTATGCCAACTGCTTTTTATTATTATATTATTTCCTTTTAATTACATAGTGGGCCTATTTATTACCCATTAACTACCAAGTGGGCCTATTCCATGATTATGATCACATTACATTCATTATCCCCTTAGATACCTCCCTAGGTATCCCATATTATCCTCCCTAGGTACATTACATTTAATTTCTCTTTGCATGTTTTGTCCTTGAAACATGGGAAGAAACCATATAATATGAATTGCTAAGCGATATAGTCAATTGGTATTATGCATGAGCATCCATCCATCCTAGTGAAGTTTGGACATGGGGTTCCACTATGGCCTTTCCTCATTAATATTGATTCTCGTTTCTCATTGGAATCCATGTCTTCGCTCTGCTACTTTGATATCTCCATGCATTTATTTTAGCCTTCCATGTGCCTCCACATTGGTTTCCTTTCTRGTTCCATGTTGATCCATGGAAARTTTATTGATTCTCATGCCCTTGTCTTAACGACTATTGTTTCTCTATGTGGTGGGGGTGGCAATATACAACAATGTTAGCTATCAATGGTTCTTTCTTTGACTCTTCAACATGTGGTTCCTTAGCTTCTTTTTTCCTTTTTATGACCTTCCTAACAATTTTATTCAAGTTCTTCGGTAGGCTCTTCTTCTGATTCAACCCTAGACTTCTAATAAACTTTGATAGATATACGAGAGAATGAACCATTAAACTTTAGAATTAACTACTCGATATTTATAAAATATCCAAAACATTCACCATGAAGAATGAAAGAATATAGAGAATAACCCTTAAGGTAGGGTGACACCATCAAATCCTACTTATGGAGGGAATCATTCCACAAGCCATGCTTGCTAGAAGAAAATACAATCCAACACACCTCCAATACAATGATACTCATGTGTATTTATATTTTCTCATGGGTATTCCTAGGGGTATATGCCAACTACCCCTTATTATTATATTATTTCATTTCGATTACATAGTGGGCCTATTCCATTATTATGGTCACATTACATTCATTATCCCCTTGGTTACCTTCCACCCCTTATAATTATATTATTTCCTTTTGATTACATAGTGGACCTATTCCATTATTATGGTCACATTACATTCATTATCCCCTTGGGTACCTCCCTAGGCACCCCATATTATCCTCCCTAGGTACATTACATATAAACCACCTAATGAAAGTAAAATTATAGAAGACATTGTTGTGGGTTACATGGTGCAAATATGTACCAAGTACACTCCACCTATAGATTGGATTTGTTGGTGTAGATAGAAAATGAAAAATAAAGTGTGTGATCAAATTCAAGTTCATTAGTCCCTTTAATATACAAAATGAATGAAATATTGGAGAAACAAGTGAAACAACCCTATGAGTTTGCTTCACTAGGAATCAATTGTTGTTGTGGATAAAAGAATAGAGGACCCAAATGCATGAACCTCCTTTCAAAATTTTCACACGAGGACAATCGACAAACCAATAATACAAATATCTCAAGATGTCAATAGGTTAGCATAAACAATATATGAAAGAAAGTGTAATCAAATGTACATTTTAATGGGGGGAAAGAGTACTTGATACTTTATATAAATGAAAATTGAAAAAAAGAAGATTATAAACAAGAATGATGTCACCTAGAGAAAGTCGGGTGAAAAAATAAGATTATAAACAAGAGTGATGTCACCTGAATGGTGTCACCTAGAGAAAGTTGGGTGGGTGGCCTTTGAGTTTTCTCATCAATATGGTCCTATCCTCTTTGAGGCAAGAATGATGTCACCTAGAGAAAGTTGGGTGGGTGGCCTTTGAGCTTTCTCATCAATATGATCCTATCCTCTTTGAGGCTTTCTTTTCAAACTTGGAAATATCTAGAAGAAACTCACTCCTTGGTGAAGGGTAACATGAGAAATACGAACTGCTATGAAATGTAATGAACTAATTACAACAAATGTCTCAATATTGGAATGCATTTTTATGCATAATCTTATCTTCATTGAACTCATGTAACCCAAGAGATCCTTGTATTTATAGGATTTATATATAGAATTCCAGGCATTGGAAGTGGAGATGTTTCCCAATTTGGTCCATGCAATTCCATTAATAACTTTAATACTTCATCAGAACTGGTGGAATATACAAACCTTTGAGATCTTTGTAGCATTAATTGTGCACATAAATAATTAGATCATGTAATGTAATGCATTGATTTTGTACAAGAAGATTGCATGAGTATCAAAGGATTACTTGCATACCCTCCCTAACATGTAGAATTGATGTTCCATGCAACTATACGCTTGATCAACTACTTGATTTGACTTTGATTCTCATTGGATATCTAAGGAATATCTCAAGTTTTAATGTCTCTTTACGCTAATAGTGTTGTAATTCTCATAATTGATGTTTTCAGTGAAAACCCTTTCATTTATGCAAGCTAACAAGATGTGATCAATTCCCCCTGATGTGTGAGGTATGAGAACAAATGTATAACAAAAATACATCATAGTTTTATTTTTTGGAGTTGAAGGAGAAAGAACCTCATGGACATGAACCCATCCTTGGAGAGAAAAAGAAAGACACCCGAAAGACAACAATTGTGAGGTAAACATGTTCTATAAAATTTTCAATGAGTCAAATATAGCCATGCTCACACAATATTTAATTCAAGTACAATATGAAGCTATGGTAGATGTAACATGATACATTTTATGATAGGTCACAATTCATATGGAAATGAATGTTGGTTCTGGCTAAAAATGTGATGAATGTGCGCG
>ML777815.1:849835-875732 GCA_009831015.1 Picea engelmannii
CAAGTGGAATTGACGGTAACTTCCCAACAACTTGTTGATTTTTGGCCTTTCCAGGAGATCTCACTTGTATAGCGTTCCCCACACAAAATAATTGATATAAAATTCTGAAACTTGCACCATAACTACTACAGATTGTCCACAATCCAATGAAACTAGTCTCACTCAATTTGGATGCTCTAGGAAGAAGTTATGATTCTTTTACTTGGAACACCTTCTTGAGACTAGTCAATAGAACTAGTCAGATACCCTATCTTACACAAGGTGTATATACAAATTTAAGATGACCCAGAAGATGAAATTTTTACCACAGATACCTTACTAATTTATGTAAATATCCTCCAGAGTTCAGGGTCTAAAACATTACAGAAATTTTTTTATAGCGAACATTCTGCAATTACTCAGTTCAATATGATTCTAGAACCCTATCTTGTACATGCTGTATCTCTTAAAGTATAAGGCCTCAGGAGCTGAATTTTGAACCCAGCATACCTTGATCCGTCTAATAAATATCCTCCAATCCGTTCCTTCTGAAACATTGTAGAAAACAAATTATAGTGAAAATTCCAAGGTGTCTCAGATGTAGCAACAAAACCCCAAGACCTTGAGCTTTGATACCATATGTTAAGAACCAAATATCAATATAGCATAGAAAAACCTTAGAAAAAGTACTCAACGCCTTGAAAAAGAGATAATTTCATATAATAAGCCTCTTCAAGGGGGCAACCTTCTTTTACCCCACTTAAATGTTCAAGTACAAGATGATTCAAAATGAAAATGTCTCCTTGGTATATATAGGAGACTAAAAGGTATAATTACAACTAATGGCTTAAAGCCGACATACATAAAATAACATTACTAATATAATATGCCCTAATTAAGGGGTAATGAGCCAATATTAGGGATTAACACATAACATGTTGATAACTCATTGTTGGTAAACCCATTGTTATGTACCTTGTATTTGAAAAAGGTATCACATACTAGATATCCAAGAATACCATACAAAATCCCCTTTACTTTATTATATTAAAATACCCTTAAGGTAGAAAAACATCTTATAATTGATTCTTTTATGGAAGGAATCCACTCCAGTTCACTTGCATCTTAAGGTTGGGTGACCTATCAATAAGATAAGCTCCAAATACAATAAAATCCACAGCTATCATAAGGATAACTCCATCCTTATTTATAACTAATAAGAGAAATCTAATAATTACAACCTCCTAACTACATAGTGGACCTTATTTAATGAAGCTTCATTACATTCATTCAATACTAACTATCACAGTGGGTCTTATTTAATAATAACAAGCATAATGGACTGAGTCCACCTTACATTGAATTTTTTGCACTATTATTATTCTACTATGGACCCTTTGCTCCCCCATTACACTCCTAGGGAGAGTTCCAACATTCCATCCCCCTTAGAAAATCATTTCCCTCAATGCTTGTTGTGAGGAGGGACAATAATACATCATGGTCCCATCTATGAGTGCTAACCGTAATGCTAATGTAATCTAGAGAGATAAGGTTCCATGTACAAGTGATAGCCACCATGATAAAATAGTCCAACAAGATCCACCATAACCCTAGGTCCCATGTACGAGTACTAAATGCCATGATGAAGTAGCCAATGTCCCATGTGCAAGTACCAACTACAATATTGAAGTAATCTAAGGAGCTCATCCATAAATCTGAATCCCATGTCCAAGAGCTCATGCTAACTCCCCACTAGATATACCTAAGTTCAATAACTGGTTGAGAATAGTTCTCTAAGTGCCTAACATATTCATGTATATCCAAAAATGTATCTCTATCCATATCCAAAACATTTTCCACATAAATGTAAAAGTTTAGATGTGGATTTGGAAAGCACGTTACTATCGGAGAATATGCAAGCTGAAAATTGGTAGTCATAATTGGTTCTTGACTTCCTGCAACCATGTTCTCCACATAAAATGGAGTAGAGTCATCAAATAAAAGCTGGAAGTAGTTGTTTTCTCAGAAATTACAACTATCTATATACTATTCCTCACAAGCCTCCTCTAAATCATACTAGCTATAAGATATGTCGCTTGTATACTCATTTTCAATATCACTCGAAATTTCCATCATTTGGATTGTTTCATAGGCTTCCTATATTGTTTGTATTCGATGTTCCATTTGTAGTCGCACTATATGAACTCCTTGAAGGGGTTGAATTTTTTCTACTTTGTGCCACCATTATTTGATATACTCTTCGTAATCCATAACCTCTTCAAGAAAAATTATAGGAAGGGATTCTCCCACATAACTTGCATTTTCCATATAATCTACAAATACCATTTGATATTCCTTAATGGGGGGAGGAGGGGCTATTATATCCTTGTAAAATTCCATAATCCATTACAAGTATGAGAGATAGGGTATTGAGAGCGAGACTTTGTAAGGGATGTAGTGCACTCAATATTGATCAGAAATATATCATAAAATATACCAAATCAAAGCCCCCAAAATTCTCCTTGCAATGGAATTGGTCTAGCAGCAATTTGAACACCCTGTCAAAATATATCCACTCTACAGTCCATGTGGCCATCACAGAAAATTCCTAAAATAGTTGATTTTAAGTCATTGATATCTTCACTTCTTGAACTTTGATTGGGACAATTGTTTTTTTGAAACTAGGTGTTTTTCCAAGAGGAACCCAAATATATAGTTGGTTTCTTCAAATTATTCTCACAAAGCTGCAAAAAATTATATGAATGTTTCATCCCTCTTTTTCCCTTTGAAAACCTACAAAAAAATAAAACAAATCTCTTTTTTTGGCCCAAGAAAGAGCTCTAATACCACTTGGTAGGTACCTTCGATATGAAAATGGTATCACACACTAGATATTCAAGAATACCATCGAAAATTCCCATTAGTTGATTATATGAACTTTCCAAATCAAGATCAATAATGAAAAACTCTATCAAACATGAGGAGGCGCACCAATGATGATGATGGGCACCATGGTACTGGGTACAAAATGACATAGTATGGATGAATTTGTTGATTTCAAACACTGGAAGGAACCATGGAGTCAATAATCAATCAGGAAAATCTTTTCCATGTACACGGAGTATCGTCAATGATGAAAATAATATCCAAGGTAGAAATAAATTCTAGAACAAAACATGTTGACGTCAATAAGTATCAATTCTTTACAGTAAGGGAAATAATGATTCCCTATACACCAACATGAGGTACAAAGAACATAGATCGACGTAAGGACTTGGACTAGTCTCAAAGTGAATGAGGCCATGATGTATGACACAAGACTTCGCTCAATGAAGCATAATATGAAAGCTAATTGATCCAGGCCAAATTCCGTGGCCACCCACCTATTCCACTAGCTCAAAACATGGGTTGCCACCTTACCAATTTTTCTTTTTGGGTCCTGAACTTTCGAGGCCGTTTTGAGGCCCTAAAAATTTTTTTTTAGGAACAACAATGCCCAGATGATTTCCAAAGCCATGGTTTGGGCTGAACGAAATATGTATTCCTTAACTAGACTATTCCGATGAGGTATGGAATTCCCCAAATGAAGATCGTATGAAAATGTTACGCCCTTGGGAAGTTGACATACCAACTACCCCCATTGGGGCTCGCAAACCTTTTGGCGTTTCATCTTCTGGGGTTAGGGTTTTGGATTTTATTTATGTTAAAAAGGTAGAGCCTCATTGTAAACATCATCATATTCTTGCAAATGAGTGCAACCATCACATATATTCTCAGAGATAAGATGCCACCATTCTAGCGAGTCATTCACTCTGTAATTTTACAGTTTCTGTACATTTTCTCATTAATAAAAATTGTGCATTAATGTATCTCTGTGTTTATTGCAATATTTCTGTGTATCTCACAATATATCTGTATTTTTCATTGTTATATCTTCGCTTCCATTTCGTTCTCAAAATAAATCCGGATCACTAATAGTGGTAGAAATCGTAACATGTGGACTAGATAACTTGACCAGATGTCAATTTGAAGATTGTGAGGTGAGGAATATTGAAAGTGTACTAGGGACCAGAGAGGCAATTCCATATTGTGAGATTGAGTGTGACTTTGAGACAAGGCAAAAAAAATCAAGATACATGACAAGTCTTAATATAGAGGCCAAGACAACAAGGTTTGATTAAATGGAAAAAAATGAGAGTCAAGACCTAATGATCCATATAATAATTGTAGGACAAGGTGATATAGTATAAATTCTACGGACAAGGGTGACTCTAATATCTGCATGAACTAACAGTTTGCTAGATCCAAAAATATAAAATCGATTATCTTTCTTTTCTTTTTTTCTCGATTTTTTTTCAATGTTTTCTGTACTTGTATGTTTTCTGTGTCTTGTTTTTGGGTTTTATACTTTATAAATAATAAAATAATGGGCTTGTTCCTTACATTACAAAATGAAACCAAGTGGTTTAGAGCCATGGGTAATGAACGTGATAAAAATGAGTAGTGACCAAGAATTTGCTTGGGGCATGTCTCATAAAAAGGAATGATTGATGGTTGTCGACTGAAATATATGCTATCTATTTCGACATTAAATTGTCAACCCGAGGCTCGTAATCTTCAAGGTGCCAACACTGTATGTGCAAGTCTAGAGCTCTAATCTAGCCTAGCCTAGCCTAATCTAATCTAATAAACTCAAATAATGAAGAGCTTTAAACAATTCTAGAATTATGAACTATTTACCCTAAGAAACTTCAAACAAGGAATTGATGGTCTATTTCTAAATAAGCAAATAGCAATCTATTTTAAATCTAGTTAATCTATTCAATTTTTTTAGTAAGCAACAACAAGTAAGATATTTATCTTTGAGAAAATAAGCAAGTAAACAACTAACCTATCAAGACTATTTTGACAAGTGAACTCTATTCTTAAAAAGAACTCATAACCATTTCTATTCTACAAAGAATAAACATTAATTCAAGCAAATCCACAAACCCATAACTAACACTAATTAGAAATTCTAATTCTAATTCGTAACTAAAATAACATTGAAAATACTCCGTATAGAAATCTACAAACTCAAAACTAATTCAAGTAAATTTACAAACTCATGAACTTGTGATTGAAAATATTAATTCAAATCCACTCTTCTAATTAAAATTGCAATTCAAATCCACAAATGAGATTTTATAATCTAAACTAAACTAATTATACCATTAAAACTCAGATTTCAAAACTAGAATGTTGTAACAAAACATAACTCCAAAATCTATTCCTATCCTATAGTACTAAAGCAAGATAAATGAACCAAATAGATTTATGAAAACATAACTGAACTGATAATTAAATTTCCTTGTTTACAACTAATAAAACTTGCAACTATTAATCCATTGAAGCTTGCAAACAATCCTAAATTAAAACTCTGTTTACACTAATCCCCTGTTTTAATTTGCAGAAGCTAATTTAAAACTTCAATACATCATCTAAGTTAGTATTCTGCAGGGAAATTATTAAGAAATAAGAAACACAACGTGACAAATAACCAACTCCTATAAACAATCTGCAATTTTAACGAAAGACAAATTAGACAAGCAAATTACAATTAACATGTACAATAATTAAAACTGAAAAACACATACAACAGGGAAATAGGTAAAAATTCTAAGGAAATAAAACACACAAGATATCTATTTATATAGTCACCCAGACCACTGGTGTCCCCCCAACAAATCGTGGCTACCCTTCAACAGTAAGATGCAGTCACATAATTAACATGGCATTGATATTAATCACGAAAACATAGTTTTACAACAAAATCAAAATAATTTCTGTGTGTATGTATACAAATCCGTTTTTCTTCCTGGCATGGAAAACAAGTATTTATAGAGTGTTTACAAAGATGATAGGTTGACCTCTGATCCTCTCAGAATAGTATGTGCATAACAAAATTAATTACATTATTAAAAATCAAATTTTGTTGAGGAATCTTCATTAAATGCTTGAAACAGAGTGAGTAAATAGGCCATGGATCTCGAGCATCTTCATTGGTTGGAAGAAAACTCTGGTAGGACACCCAGCAAGAGGGATCCCAAGGGAGAAAAACCCATGTGCTCGAATTACATAATGGTTCCCCGAGATATGCAGATCACCAACTTCTCTGCGCTCTGAGTGTCGGATGTGGTGTCAGATGGAGTGTCGGATGGAGTAATGGAGTATTGGAGGGCCAGATCGAGGACCACGAACTACTCTCAATCTGTTTACAATTTTAGGAAACGGCTCGTGGAGGACCTAATTGGGCATATTGGGCACAAAATCCATGTGCTTTATTTTTATGATTCAACTTCCTCTTACCATAAATTAAGATATAAGTTCGCTTCCTAGAACAATGACCGATGAAGGTCCAGATGAAGGTCTGGATGGAAGGCCAGATCACATTTTTGACCTGTTGCAAGCAAACAAGAAACATTAAATCAATGTAACCATGAAACTTAAGATGAATTAATCATAAAACCATTGCAAAATGATGATTACACATACCTTGTGTGATTCCATGACAAATTGATGTATAAAGCTTGATAATACCTTTAAAATGGCTAAATGAGAGCATACCATAGATAATGTTGCATGCAAAAAGGATTTGATCATTGCAATAAAATAGTCAAAACACGAGCCCAACAATGGTGGTTGAGTGCAAATGGATATTTAAAATAGGAATGAAGTGAAACAATCATTCATAATTATAAGTTCAAATAAAGGAAAGAAAAAATGAAGTGTAACCACTTGGGAGTCCATTGGATAAAGGCCAACGAAAAAGAGCAAGGCATGAGGCTCATTCATGCAAGAATATACTACGAGGAATCCCAATTCTATGGGACAAAGTGACATGGGTGACAACATGCTAGGTGTGGTAAACTACAAAAACCCATGTAGGATGAGCATTATCATCTAACGAGGGCCAAAAAAATGATAAGGGGTTAATCTGCTCACCGAATTGAGGTGGAAATGGGTAAAATGCAATGCATCATAGGGAGATACTAAGCTATGTATTGATGTAATGAATTATACATTAAGAAAATCCACAAAAAATGGTAAACAACAAGGAAAACATGACTTCCCAAAAAAATTATTGTACACAAAAAAATAAAATAAATGACATGAACGTTATTGAAATATTGAATCCAATGGCATAAATGGTATCAAATATAGACACAGAATTCTCTTAGAATGATAGACTAAAAAATTGGGGCCAGTCATCTATAAATAGGATGCATTCAGAGTTTTGAAATTCATTTTCCTGATCAACAGTTGGAGTGGAGTATTTGAGCCCTAAACTTACTTTTACTGATTCTAGGAGCATGGACTATTGATTTTTTATTCTTCTTTTTCTAAGTTAGTGTATTTATCCTTATCTACATTTTTATCAATTCAATTTTTACATTGTATACTGACATTATGTAGACATTATGTATATTTTGGAGACATAAAATTTAATATGTATAAACTATGATGATTATGATATACATACTTACATATATATGATGATGATGATGATGATGATGATGCTTTGAATTTTTTTCTACATGGTGTGTTATTTTTATGTTTCTATGATGGTCATAAAACTTGAATGAATTATGTACTTACAATTGGACTTTGCTTTAATGTTTACATTTAATGTGCGATATTCCAGTCTAGTATTTGATTTTCCAAATATTCTACCCATGCGTTATGGCTTCTAGGAACATGAATGGATGTAATGGTATCATGATAGGATTCTAACTTAGAAGTATTTTATGAAAATGCAAGGATATCATACACCATAGAAGTGATTCAACTATGCAAAAAACAACTGAAAATCTAAATGGACATGAAAGTAGAAAATCCAAAGGGTGACAACAATGATGAGAAAATCAATCATTGCATCATATTCAACCTACTTATTGGTTGCACTATTGAAGCATACACCATTTTGATGGAGTAATGTGTGTGATAGTGAGTAAATGGCCCATGTGATTGAGTAAATATTTTGGGTCCAACAAAAAGAACCTTCCATGAAGCCAATGTGATAACAGGTATTAGAAACCATATGGAAAGCATGGAAAAATAAAGGTATAAGGTGCAAGAGAAATCAAATAAATATAATCAACATAATTGGATTAAAAAAGAAAAGAAGAATTTATGTACAAGGGGGTCCTTCTCCAATGACATGAAGGTTTTTAGTATATGATATGACTAGGTCCCAGTGATAGATAGACCAGTGACATCCCATTGATGGGAGGTGTGACAAAAAGTATTAGAGTAAGTTCACAAGTGGGAAGAGTATTGGTACTTGAGTGATAAACAATCGTTGGTGTTGAGATAGGTGGTTTCTCTAGCGTTGGTATAAAATATACTTGCACAATAGAGTGGTATAAATTTAGGGAAATTTTTGACGATCCATGTGTATCTTATAATATAGAAACCTTGGTGAATCTTAATAATTCTTAAAATGCCAACTATAAAATGCTTGGTGATATTTTATTTTTATTTTCAATTTAAATTTATAAGAATTTTATATAGAATATGGAAAGTTTTGGCATTTTTTAAAGTAAAATAATTTTATCCTATAGAATTTGGGAAAATTATTTTTGGAAAAAAAAAATGGAAAATTAGCCAAATGGTGAAATGTGTCCCCTAAATTTTTCCTAGTGGTATTGCAACAAACTTTGCTAGTAGAGAACTGCAATGGAATGCCCAAGGGCCAATAAATGTGAACACTCATTGGTGTTATGAGCTAAGACTTTTCAAATTGAGTAGGGCTGGTTGGTCCAAAATGGGGATGATAGATGTTAGGGAGGAGAGGATAAAATTCCATGGGGGGATTTCCTGGAACACATTGCTTGCGAATATTTGGAAGTGAGGGGCACTTGTGAGTGGGATCACCCATCAAGTCACATAGGGAACATGATGATATCATCAAGTGCATACTTTCGGTTTTGACATTGGTGAAGTGAAATCAAGAGTAGTATTTGGATTTCCCCCAATATTTTTGTTTTTGTCTATTCAACCTTGGTTTTTTATGACCATGTTGTTTAGGTTTTTTCTTTAATGTTGTGGGTGGTTCATGGTAACTAGCTATAAATTTTCTAATAGGAGTGATAGGGATGAAAAACAACCTTGTAAATGGCATCCTGGGTGAGTTTGGATATGGAGGGGAAATGTACCAAATTGGTAAACTAATGGTTCATCGTAGAAGACTAAGGGTAGCCATGATTGGGTCCCAACGATGCCCAATGAAGGAAATATGAGAGTGATATGTTGAATTTAATGCTCTAATTTGATGCTCTATGATAGGAGTGGCTCACAATGGAATAGTAATTTAATGTCAATTGGAAGTGAAGATGATGTAGATGGAATTTAGGTTTCCTTAATGGGTCAGAGAGAGTCATTTGAGTTTAGGGAAGGTATCTTAGATGGGAGAAGTAGTTCCCTATTTTAAGAAGAAATGGTTTAGACTAGGATCAAATCTATACAATGGATCTGGGGTGGAGGTTCTATGTAAACTCTAAGAAAGTATGAGTCCTTGAAAATGCTAGCGAAAATGTCCACCCATGTTGGGAAAAAATGATGTTTGTGACAATGGGTAAAACATTATTTATATTGGAAGAGGTTTGTAGTGTTGAATCTTATTCATGGTGACAATCTTCCCTTCATGATGAAATTTCATGGTGTAGAAAATAGATGATGCAATTTCCTTCATGGAATACTTGTAACTATGAACCAAAACCATATTGTAATATAGTGGGAACTCCACAACTTTGATGCCAATTAAGATGGTTTCACCCTTTAGTTTGATGAGGACATTTTGGTAAATCCCTAATGATTGGGAAGGGCATCCATCATCTGCATGAAAAATAATGATAGACAGGGTTATCTGATGAGGACATGATGCAAGTTAATGCGTCTTCATCCACAATGCAATGATGATAAATAAAGTTTTTAATGATGACTAGGATTTGGAATTCTATTGACAAGGGGATATGAGGTTTTGTGTTATTAAAATGAAAAGTTATTAATTGAGAAGCTGAATGGTCTATGAATTCCAAGCCAATAAACAAATCCTTTTGTTGATAAGGGAAAGTTCAAGGTATTTATAATGCTAATATGGTGGTAGGAGATGTAGCCATGTCATCCACAATAATATAATTGTGGCCAACCCTTGCAT
The DNA here is from genome assembly GCA_009831015.1 of Picea engelmannii. Lineage (NCBI taxonomy): Eukaryota > Viridiplantae > Streptophyta > Pinopsida > Pinales > Pinaceae > Picea > Picea engelmannii. The sequence continues at coordinate 860,013 of ML777815.1, forward strand.
GCGAATCGTGTGAGGTTTAATTTAAAGGAGAATTAGGAACATGAGGGTGAGGATCGACATTAGATAAATTCATGTGAAATTGACCACTATATGAGGGTCATGTTTCCTTTGCTAATTCAAGGTTTGGTATTTCATACATGCAAGAGAATTTGTGGAGGTGTATATCATTTGGTGCAAACTTGCAATAACGTGTTTATAGAGATCACCATTGGGAGGTGATTTGGAGGAAGAAGAAGTTGTGGGAGAATCTTAATCATTACCTACTAAGTTTTACTAGGGAAACAAATTTTGTACAACTTTGGGTTGTTATGGAGGAGAATTACCTAATGGAAAGTTGGGGTTTGGTAGGCCCCTAAGCTCTCACATCTATTGAAACTTATATTTTTCTAGACAATGGTGTGTATAATGTTCATGAACCCCATAAAGGGTGCAAATAAATTTATCCTTGATCTTAGTGTTCTTTCCTTAATTAGGTTGGTTGTTGTTGCCCCAAACTTTATTTGGTTGGATAAGATAATTACTCCCTTATCTCGAATTTTGGTTTTCGTTGTTGGAAGAATTATTGTTATTGTTCTTCTGTTTGTTCTCTTACTATTACGAGGTTGGTTAGGAACCTAGTTTTGTTGGGAAAAAGACCAGGCTTGTTGGGAAGGGGAAGGTTAAACCAAATTGATGGTGGTTGGATCCTTGATAAGCTAGAGGCTCTTGTAATGCACCTTGATTATAAGAGGCATATTGGTTAGGGGGAAGTGGTCCTCCATAAGTATTTTGGGGAGACAGGTATGAATTACGAGCCCCTCGTTGTTCATAAGAAGGTGGATTTGAATACCCTTAGGGGTTACAACTTCTCCACAAGATGTGTTGGGTACTCTATAATGGTTACAATAAAGAATAGATCATTGGTGTTGAGACATATGTCCAAACTGATTAATGGTGTGAGACATCAATATTATGATGCCTTTGGTGGCATAATGTGGCCTCAATGTGGGTGCTTCATGGGTAGAATGTTGGGTAGGATGAATCCAAAATGATCATATACCAATATTGCAAATAGTCATATATGAGGTCAAATTGTTGAACCTTCAAATGACCTCTTCTTTAATATGGGCCATAGTGGTAGTAACATATTTTTCTATGACAAGGAGAAACAACTTCAAGAACCAATCCATGCAAAATTGATCCTTGATTTTTATTTTGAAAAGGGCGTACCATCAACATTGCTCATGGATGTGATTATTGATATTTATGGCTATGGTATACAACACATGGTGAGGATATTGATTCCAATATCATGATAGTATTGGATGTAAAGGAAGGATAGATCATTGAGGTTAGTCCAACATATCATTTGGTCATGATCCCCATGAGGCCTTTTTGAAATAGCCCATGTCTAATAAAATATTATTTGATGCTATTAGAGGAAAACCATGAATTCAAATTCATTATGTGGTTATGTTGTGTCCCCACAACTACCCACTAAAATCCTCTAAATTAGAGGGTTTCATTGGATACCCCCCAATCAAAATTTTAGCAAGGTATTATATCACTACTAACTTGATTTGATACTAACATAGGAAAACTACTATTTTGTTAATGCAGTCTCAAGCTTAACCCAACAAGAATACTATGGAAATCCAAGGCCTTGTGTTTATCTTCTCTTTGTTAATTGGCCCTTGTCTGAAGAGACCAAATAATGAGTCATGCTAAACCTTAAGGAAAATAATCACTTATATGACCATGTTTGAAAACCATCAGACCATTACCCACCAAAGAAATTGTTTCTTGGAATGAAATAATACACAACTTGGATTTCTCTTCCGATAGACCTTTTCCAATAGTACTATCAGAAGGCATTCTATCAGAGTCTTCACTGTCGGAAGAGATTTGCAAGTTGTGTACTTGACTCTGATGAAGGTACTCCTGACAGACTTGTTCCGATAGATCGATGAATCAAATACACCTTAGAGCGTTTACCCAAGGTATATGTGTCAAACCATTAATGGTAGCCAAGCTATGTTGTGCAGTAAAGATTAAGTGTACGTGAATGGGTATGTGAATTAATACCAATACGTGGCAGACAACAATTGGTTAGTTAACTAACCTCATCCAAGCTTTTCTTTATCACCATGACTAAGGTATTTCATATAAGCACAATTTTTTAGAAAGGGAATATTCCTCGATACCTTTCTCACTGGAACTAGAAAGTAACATGAACCCTCCTCTCTGATGGAAACACATTCTGATAGAACCATCAAAAGGCTTGTTATCAGAGTCATATTTTAAGTGTTAATATCCTCTCCAATGAGAGCCCTTCTAATAGCACATAAAATAACAAGATTGTCACAATTTGTAACGTCTCCAGTTTGGCATACATCCCAATGAAGAAAGTGAATATTTCTTGATACCTTCTCGTCGGAATGAAGATCAAGCATGTATATTCTCCTTTCCATTGAAAACTCACACCTATAACACTATCGAGAATTTTTTATGATTGATCTTCCGATTGTTAAGAACCTGATACATGAGCCTGAATGCATTAATGGAAGCATGATTTTACTCCTACAAATGAACTATCCTCCACTCAAAATTAATTACGAAGAGTTAGGGTAATTTACATACCATAACACCTTGTAAACTCTAACTAAATCATTCCACACTTTTGTAAACTTGTGAAAACTCTGCCATGCATAATGTGAATGCAAGTTAGCTTTGAACCTCTATCAAATTCCAGAACAACATGTATGTGATTAGTTTAAATTTTGATTTTCTATACTATTGTGTCTATTCAGTAAATTTATGTGATTTTCGGTTATCACACGACATTACATCAACACCATGTCACGCTCACAAACCAGAAAGGGGAAAAACCATATAGCAAATGCACATATCCCTGCATGAATCTAGGTGACATCCTAGCTATAGAAACCAACTATCACAATGGGGTAGACCATTGTCATTGATACGACAAGATCTATAAGATATTCAACAAAAAAGATTTTATACTTGAAGACGAGGACCTAGAAGTTTATCAAAACATTTAAAAGAGCTACATTCACCTCCTAGTTTCCCAACCGATGTTGTTTCCTTACACCGACTAAAAAAATTGTTACCTCAAACATCTTGACCAAGACATAACTACAATTGTGAGAAAAGCAAATATTTAGATAACATCCTTGAGGTCAGAGGACATAAAACTTCGATACCATCTCCCATATCCTGCAATATCCTTGAATGGACCTTTTTCGAGAAAATTCATGAGAGAAAACAAAGATTTATAAGAATTGATGGAGGATTGGTGGTGCAACAAGGAAAGAAAATTCAAGCCAGGACAATGATTAATTCCATCCCATAAATTCAAAACGACCTACAAAATGCTAAACACTATGATATGCATACTTTATGGAGAGGAGAAGAGCACCCATTTTCATATGGAATGGCTTCCGATGGATTACACTTTAGTAAAGACATGGAAAGTCTTCAATTGGGTAGACATATTGGCCTTCAACATTTTTCAAAACATCGAGAATGCCCCAGGTATGAAAAATACTAGTTTCTACATGTTTGCATATATTTTTGATGTTGTATGCTATACGATTTACTGCCTTTGGATGGATTTGGGACCAAAATCAACCACTCGTGCATATATATTGTTCATATCTATGGGAAGTAAATTATAAGAAAAACATTTATGACACATGTGACTTTTTCCTTGCTCCCATGCACACCATAATTTTTGGTTATCCAACATATATATTATCTAAGGAAGCCATGGATTCCTTGAAGGATATTGTAGAATGGTACATGAGAAATTACTATACATACATCAAAGTTTATGGAAAATCATGAGCCTCACATATCCTACACAGATATGTCCCTGATAGACTGCTAATTCGGGAGATTTCCTACCAAACCATGGAAACCAACATAACTTTTGTCCTTTCAGGTAGTAAAAAAAAGATCTGGCCCACATTCCTTGTCAATATAGGAAGGTATACATTGTTAAATGTTCCTCATGCTAGAAAAGAATCATAAGACTTGCAAGAGATATGCTTGTGTACTGGGGAACCTAGGGGCCATGATCCTAAAAACATAACACTTAATCATATTAAATATGTTGGCCTTACTCACTTTGAAATACATGTAGTGAACTATGAGGAGGATACCTTCAAGGGGGTTTAATTTTTTTAATAAGTGCTTCAAAGGATTCCTGATGAGGTGGCCAGAGAAAAACTGCTAATGGAAGAAGAAGAAAATAAGAAAGTAACTCATGAACAATTTCAGTTGCTTTTGGAAACAGACCAAGAAAAATTAGAGGAAAGGGAACAACAAGAGAAGAGAAAAGAAAATTAAAGACACCAGAAGGAAATGATAGCAGAGGAGGAATATCAAAGAAAACAAGAAGAGAAAGAAAAAGAGAAGAAAAAGATCCAAGATGACATTAGAGGAAAGGTGAAGGATGAACCTAAGAAAAGTTCCAAGATATATGAGTAGAAGAAAAAAGAATATTTATTAAAAAAGTTGGCTGATGAGAAGAAGAAAAGGATAGAAAAGGAAGAAAAATCCCAGCAAGATACATTACAAAAGAAAAATGTTGAAGGGGAGAGACAGAGACTAGCAGTAGAAGCAGAGCCAATGAAAAAGGAAGAAGAGGAAGAACAACAAAAGGATTTTGAAGCTGAAGCCAAAAGAAAAACTAATGAGGAATCAGAGAAATAAATATATAAGAAATTGGGTGAAGCCCATAATAGTCCAACAACTCCAAGTGTGGGCATAGTTGACATTCCCCCACAAGAATGCACCCTTCTTATGGCCATACAAAGTATTTTTCCTTCTCCTCACATGTGCTGAAATTAGATGAGGCTATAGTAGCAATAGGAGAATATTAATACAATGAAAAAACCAAAGGAATAGAGAAGAGAACAAGAAAAAGGAAAAGAGGGGACAAAACTATCAACCAACAATCAACTAAAAGAATTATTGAATGGAGGGAAGGACCAGATCCCAAATAAAACACCATCCAAACCACCTATGCTCTTCACACATTTGTAGGAGCAAATTCCATAACTGTGTATGAGTTAGTTGCTACCTTGGAAACAAAACATACCATAATTACTGAGTTGGAGAAAACAATGAACACACAAAAGGATGGCATCACTACTGAATTTGAAAAGGTAGTTAGAATTTCAGAGAATCTCCGTAAAGAAGAAACATAGAAGGATTTACAAACATAGAAATATGAAATGAGTGCAGAGTTTGAGAAGAGAGTCCACACAAATCATAATTTGAAAAGAGAAGAACTAGATTCCCTCAAGATGGCACATTCCACGGAAATAGAATAGTTAAATAATAAGCACACACAAGAGTTGACTAGCCTGTAGATAGAAATCATGGAGGCCAACAAGTTTATGGAAAAATTGGAACACAAAATTCAGGGGCTGGAGCAAGATAAAGAAACACTTGAGAAGACCATTGAAGAAAAGAAAGTAGGAGCTGCCATCTTAGAATTCCTCGAGGAAGAAGGCACAACTGTGAATGAGGAGTTGAAATAAGAGCAAATGTGTGTTTCTACATACTAAATGACATCTAGAGGAACATCTTTCATTGATAACAAATATTTTTTAGTTTCCAAGATCTTTAATTTTGACAGTGCATATTGAAATGTTATGTGGATTGCTTCTCTTAACTAAACTCTTAGACTTATGAACATCAACTTTCTTAATCCATTCTTCATAAGTAAATTGTGAGATGTTAAAGAAGATATTAATAGAGAACAAATATCAACAAAATCCCTCCAAAACTTGTTAACGAAGTTCACCCGAAATCCTGTCTACATCTATGGGTCCACTCCCAACAGTGAGACCACTCTTTTTAATCTCAAAATGCTGAAATAATACAAAGAAAGGCTTACAATTCAACTTCCGAAATCACCTTGTAAATCTGCAACTCTGTGATAGAAACTTAAACCACCATTGGCTTCTATAGAAAATTTTGAGACTTTAGAGTATATAGTCAGCTATACTTTGCTTGGAAACAAAGGCTCTGGAAGAAATTTTCAGATCCAATACTCAAACTCAACAAAGAAGGTCAAATTCAAACTTCTCTCGAAATTCTGCAACTTTTAAGTATAAGGTCGATATACTTCTGAATATGCTCTTGGGACCTACCCTTGGCACAAAATCCAACGCTATGCTCTATCATATCTGTATTGTGCATCGATTTCCATGCCCAACGTCTCACAACACTTGTCTGGTCCACTACTCCAACTTAGAAACAAAGGTCGTATTTGAACTCCTCTTGAAATTCTGAGACTTTTGAGTATAAACTCGATAGGGTTTTGAACTGGCTCTCGGGACTCCCCCTCTGGTACAAACTCCAATACTATGCTTTGTTAGTTCGTACCACCTCAATATGCATGCCAAAATCCATCCCCCCATATCGATTTGCGTGTTGACTTAAATAGGGCGTAAATTGCCAAATTTGGTGGGATATTGCGATATTTGAAGGAATCTCCAAATTTGATGGGATGCGCCAGATTTAGTTATGATTTGCCCAAATGTTTTGAACAGTAACCCTCCTTGGGAATTTTGGGAGTGCCATGTGGCATTTCTTGATTGGTCCACATGGTACTTTTCCATTGGCCTACTTCCTGCACAATCACCACCTTGTCGAATGTATATATGTTGACGTCATCCTACCACATTGGCTATATGGAATCCATGTCAGCCTGCCAACTCACATGTATGATCATGCCACATAAACACATGATTGAACCATCCACATCATCATACATCATGCCATGTCATCTGTAAGTATGAAACCTAGCACACTTTTACTAGCCCACTTTGGTGCTAAAAATGCTAAATTTGAGTGACACGTGGCAGCCTCTTATGCTTCCACATCAACATGCAGACGTCACCCTATCATTTGTATGGCATGTACAGACATGCCACGTGACATCCTATGGGCCTACCACATTGCACCCCTACTTTGAATTTTTCCCTTTTCTTACTGGAACTTCAAAATGTGATATATTCCTTATACGATGTTCATTTGAGGTGAATCATGCATCATTGGAAATCTCTCATCGAGATCTACGCAATGGTACCATTTGTTTTATCATTTGAGACTGCTTATTTTTGAGTGATGATAGATCCTCTTGGATCACACCTCCTGATCCAGATTTATAAATGAATGAAATGAAATACAAATGTATAGCAAAGAAACACATAGAGATACAATAAAACTTGACTTCTATTAATAAAGAGAACCCATTGAAATTGTAAAAATGTAGACTGAAACAAACTTGCTCGAATGGTGGCGGCTTGTCTCTGAGAAAATATGTGATGGCTATGCTCATTCAAAAGAATATGAGTAAAATGAGTCTCCAAAGGAAATTTTAACATCAAACATAAATGAGAAAACCATAAACATCCAAAACCCTAACCCCGAGAGATGAAACACCAAAAGGTTTGTGGGCCCTGATGGGGGTAGTTGATACGTCAAATTCTCGAGGGTGTAACCTTCACATACGATCTATGTTTGGGGTGCTCAATACATTGTTGGAAAGGTGTAACCGGGGTGTACATATTCCATTGAACTAACATTTACCTCTGGCCAAATGTTAAGCTCTTCCCATCCCAAAAAACATTGTTTAGGGCCTGAAAATGACCCCGAAAGTTTGGGACCCAAAAAATTGTAAAAAAACTACCAAAATGGAAATTGTTCTTTGAGCCAGTGGAATAGGTGGGTGGCCACTGATATCCACCTGTATCAATCCTCCCCTCTTAGGAAGCAATGGTATCCATTACATTTAGCACCCCCATCAGATGGGAAAACTTCTGTTGAACTTGGACCTGGGTGAGCCACTTTCCTTGGTGTAGGAGTTGCCCTGCTCTGACAACCTGATAAATCCAGATCATCTACTAGCGAGTGACCTTAATATGAGTTTCCCTGATCTAATCAATGGTTTCCTATTCCATTCAGTCATGGTTGAGCTCTATTGATGTCAACTACTCTACGATTTCTGATGTGTCCAATAATGGTGGTAAGTATGGTCGAAGGAGGTCCACATTGAACACTGGGTGTAGGCCAAGGAAGGGGGGAATAATTAACTCAAAAGAATTTTTACCCACAGGCTTGGTGATGGTGTAAGGTCCATAGCGAAGTGGATGAATCTTTTTATGGGGTCCTATAAGCTTCTCTTTCTTCAAATGCAACTATACCTTGTCTCCCACCTGAAACTTGTGTGACACCTGATGTTGATCATGACATTGTTTTTACTTAGCATTGGATTTTTGTAAAATATCATGGACTTGTTGTCATATGTGCTGAATTCATTCAATAAAATTGGTGGATTTTTCGGCCTCATATTGAGAATGGGATGATTATGCCTATGTGGATGGAAGGGGCAATGCGACATCAATGAGACACAATGGTTGAAATCTCAACCTCACTTGAAAGGGACTGATCCATAATATATTTGCAGAAAAAAATGAATACAGATTATTATCAAAATATGCTTTACACATAATAACAAATATATAGTAAAATCGGTTTCTATTCAATAAGGAAATAAGTTGAAACTGTAAAATGCAGCATAAACAAGCTTGTTAGAATGGTGGTGGCTTATCTCTAAGAAGAGATGTGACGACTACACTCATTCGCAAGAAGATGATTACAATGAGGCTCTGAAGGCATTTTTACAATAAAAAGGAATGTCAAAAATTCTAGACATCCATAAAACCTAAACCTAGGAGATGAAGCGCCAAAAGTCATGTGGGCCCCATTTGGGTAATTTAGTACATCAACTTCCTGGGGTCGTAACTTTTGCATACGATCTCTGTTTTAGGAGCACGATAGCCCATTGGAAAGGTCTATCCGAGGAATACAAATTTTGATGCTATCTATCAAAGGTCATTTTGACTGTGGAGAGCCATAAAAACACTACTTAGGGCCTCAAAATGGCCTTGCAAGTCAGGGACCTGAAAACTAGGGAAAAAACTACCAAAATGAGCTAGTTGGAATAGGTGGGAGGAAACCAACATCCATCTGGATCAGAGACTACGACCAATCGAGATATGAAGGGATATATTGTATATTTTTTGAATACATGTGAGACTCTCATCCCATGTGTGTGAATGTTTGGAGTTTTACATGTGCAAGATATGCATGATCATTCTATTGACAACCTCTGTCTGACCATCAGTTTGGGGGTGGAAGGCAGTGGATTTGGTGAGCTTGGTGTCCAAAAATGGAAGAGTTTGGAATAGAATGTCCTTAGGAACCTGTTGTCTCGATCTGATATGATGGTCTGTGGTATACCAAAGTGTACCCACACTCATTCAAAGAAGAGCGTGGCAATGGCCTCCGTTGTGATATTCTTCTTGCACGCTGTTAGGATGACCATCTTAGAAAAGTAATCAACCACCACAAAAACATAGTCATTTTCCTGCTTGGTTGAAGGAAGGCCCGACATGTAGTCCATCAATATGGATTCCCATGGCCTATCTGGAGTAGGCAGAGGGGTGTATATGCCTTGCTTCTCAGTGGTTGGTTTGGAAACATAGCAGACAATGAAGGAGCTGATATACTTGTTGATATTCTGGCACAATTTTAGCTAATAGAAATTCTTTTGTAGTACTGCCATGGTCTTTTCCATGTCAAGATGTCCTACCATTTGACTGTAGTAAGTTTCCCAAATTAGCTTCGCACACTCTCTTGAAAGAACATAGAGGTAGCCCAGATGGAATAACAGTCCATCTTGAAGATGAAAGTCAGTGGAAATAATGCCTATGCCCAACATCTGGTAAGTGGTAGCGAAGTCAGGATCGCTCTTGTAGAGTTGGGGCCACTCAGATGCCTCATGGCCATAGGAGTGGAGCACCGTGGTTAAGGAAAAAGCTGGAGGTCGATTGAGGCAGTCAACAACACGATTGGTGCTCCTTGTCTTATATTTGATGTTGAGATGGAATTGCTGCAAGTACGTGGAACAATTTTGATGGCTATCATTTTGGAATTTTCCTTATGTTTGCATGAACTGCATAGGATTGTGATTAATGTGCATGACTATCTCCTTCCCAATAATGTAGTGCTTCCATTGTCGACATGCTAGTATAATGGAATACATTTATTTTCCATAGGTGGGGTACTTATGAATGACATTTGATAGTGTCTCACTATGATATGCCATTGGATGCCCATGTTGAGTGATAATGACTCTCACGATATAGTCTGAGGCATCAGTCTCAATATCAAAAGTTTGTTGTAGATCGAGTAAGGAGAGTATTGGAGCTGAGTATAAGTGATTTTTCAGATCATCGAACACTTGTTGTTGTGACTTCCCCTGCATGAACTTTTCCTTGCCACCACACTTGGTCACTTGGCCAAGGGCCCATGCAATATGGGAGAATCCCAACACAAACCTATGATAGAAGTCAAAAAGTCCTAAGAAAATTCTAAGCTCATTTATTGTGGTCGGGGATGGCGAGTCACAAATGACTTGGATCTTGGTTGGATCCACACGCACACCATGCTCATAAACAATGTAGCCTAGGTATTGGACCATGTTCATGTTGACGCAACATTTTTCCAAGTTAGAATATAGCCTGTGTTGTCATAGAGTGTGAAGGACCCACTGAATATGTTACAAGTGTTCTACCCCAATTCTTACTAAAGATTCTAGACATACCACCACAAAAGAATTTTTGAAAGGCTGCAATATATTGTCCATTAATCTCATGAAATTTGTTGGATTTTTCAAACCAAAGGGCATTACTAGCCATTCAAAAAGACCTTCTTTGGACTTGAAAGAAGTCTTCCATACATTCGTCTATTCTATTGGGACCTAGTGGTAGCCAGAATTCAGGTCAATCTTAATGAAAAACTTTTCTCCCTTGAGCTAGTCAAGAAGGTCGTCAATTCGGGGAATTGGGTACCGTTTCTTGACTGTGATTTTGTTTAGGGCTCTGTAATCAATGCAGATTCACCAAGTCCCATATTTCTTTTGTACAAGTACAATTGGGCTTCCGCAGGTTGATGATCTAGGTAAGATGTGCCCCTTTGGAAGAAACTCTTGGATCTGTTGCTTGATTTCCTCATTTTTCATCAAAGAGCAGTGATAGAATGGCCCATTAGGTGTAGGTGCACCGAGGGTTAGATCAATTGAATGCTTGACTTGATAGTGCAACAGTACCCCGGTGGGTGAGGAGAAGATTTCTTTGTATTCTTCCATTATCTTTTTCACCTGCTTCTACTGCGTGGAGAGGCCTTGTGCATATGCCATGTTTGTGGCTACAACCTTTTGTTCACTTTGAGAGAGAATCATGAAGGAGACAAATTTCCTGGTCTAGGAAAAAACCTTCCTACATTTCTTAGCAAAGATCAAAGAAATGGCGGTAGGTGGAGCTACCTATGGTATCATGTACACTTGTCTACCCAAAGTAATAATAACACTGCGAGGTATAGACTCATATACAACATGTCATCTACACAAGTATGGTTGGCCTAAAATAACATCACAAACTTCAAGGGGGGAAATATCACACAATACCTCATCCTTGAAGGGCTTGATGCCGTAGGGAAGAAAAAACTGTTGGCTGACGCGAAGATATCTTCCTTAGTGGAGACACCCAATGGTGTAGGGTTGTGGGTGTGGTGTCATCGGTAGGTTCAACTGCTTCACGACCTCTATCGAGATTGATTTCTTTTGACTTCTAATATCGACAATAAAATGCATCGGAGGATATTTCACCCACATATGTGAGTGAAAAAGGCATTCACCTTCCTATAGTTCTTTTGGTTCACTTGGCTAGACCTTGGTGGTAGAAACAACGACACTAGGTTCTGCATCAATGATACGCTTCTCCTTGTATGGATCTGATTTAGAGTCATAAATTGCTTTTGACTCTGATGCTTTCAGCTTAGCCATGAATCAATGCTTTGAGTGACATTCATCGGTGTTATTCCAGGGGATTTTATGGAATTCACACCACTTCCCAATTTCTTTCTTCATCTTCTCATTACCCTTCTTTGTTTTCGGCTTGGAATGGTTGTTCTGAGGAGGTCCATCCTTTCTCTGTCCTTTTTTCTATGGGTTGGGGCCACCTTTTCCTTGCTTCTTCTATGATGAATTTTCAAATTCAAATTCCCACTTCTTTTGTTTAAATTTCTTCTTAATTTTGACAACATATCGATAAGCCACACCCGGTGAGGAGATGTCCAGAAACTTGATTTATGTTTGGATGTATCTATGCAGACAACTGTGATACTTGAGCACCATATGTCATTCAGAGTCTTTGATACCCATGTTGGTGCATAAGGTATGGAAGATATTTTTGAAGTCTGGTACTGTCTAGTCCCTTTCCTGTCACAGTGTGGTACATTTTGTATATTTCTCATCGTAGCTTCCAACAAGGTAGTATTATTCCTTAATAGCATCCCTAACAGAATCCCAAGTGGGTGCGACCGAAAATATTACAAATTCCTCAGTGGCCTTTTTCTCACAGTAATTCTCCCACCAATCCTTAACATGGGGGACAACCTTAAGGAGTGCAAATATAATATTTTCTCTATTGGAAAAATTATGGACCAAAAAATACCCTTCTAGAAGATTCAACCATTTATCTACAACATCCACATATGTTTGGCCTTCAAATAAGGGGATATCAAAATTGACTTGTACCTTGAAGGGGGAAACTCCTCCAAAGTGGTTTCTTGATGAATATGCATCATCTGTTGGCAGTCATTGAAGGATATGTGCAAATTTATCCATCATATCATTCCTTTGTCATGCAAGGGATTCCTTGAGGAACAGTTTAAAATGATATCATGTTCCATTTTCTCTCTTGTATTCCACCATGGGAGGCCATCGTGATCGGTGGGGATGGTCTTTCAAGGGATCAAAAACTTTGAGTCCCAACTCCTTGTACCATGACCTCGTTGGGGACATGCACAAAGAAACAAATAAAGAGAAGACTGCTCTGATACCACTGATATAGATTTATAAATGGAGCGAAAATAAATAGAGATCTATAGAAAAGAAACACATAGATATACAATAACACTTGACTTCTATTAATAAAGAGAACCTACTGAAACTGTAAAAATGCAGACTGAAACAAGCTTGCTCGAATGATGGTAGCTTATCTTTGAGAAGAGATGTGATGGCTATGCTCATTCACAAGAATATGGGTACAATGATTCTCCAAAGGATTTTTTAACATCAAACATAAATGAGAAAACCATAAACATCCAAAACCCTAACCTCGAGAGATGAAACTCCAAAAGGTTTATGGGCCCCGATGGGGGTAGTTGATACGTCAACTTCCCGAGGATGTAAATTTTGCATGTGATCTCTGTTTGGGGTGCTCAATACATCATTAGGAAGGTATAGCCGAGGAGTACATATTCTCTTCGTCATAACATTTTCTTTGGTGATATTGTAGGCACTATCGAGCCCAAAAAATGTCATTTAGGGCCTCAAAATGGCCCTAAAAGTTTGGGACCCTAAAAAATATAAAAAAACTACCAAAATGGAAATTGTTCTTTGATCCAGTGGAATAGGTGGGTGGCCAACGATATCCACCTGGATCACCTCCCCACTGAATAACTTTTGGACCTCCAAAAGTATGTATTTACTCAACAAATTGGTGATGATAAAGCTCCCTCGTTCTTCTGGTCTCTATCCTCTTTGTTGAAATGCACTTTAAGTTGATCCCCATATTGGAACTAATCTTCATCTTGGAATTCCATCTTGGGACCTATATCCATCTTGGATTTCCATATTGGATCTCTATATTGGCTCTCCATCCTGTCTCTTCATCTTGGATCTCCATTTTGGATCTCCATCTTGAATCTCCATCTTGGATTCCTATCTTAGATCTCTATCCCAAATTTGATCTCCATCTTGGAACTAATCATTCTAGTGTTGGTCATGCCATGTGCCATCTTGGATTTACTATGCTTGTATTTATTTATGTATATATTGGAGTATCTAACTGAAATTCTTGCTCATTTCCTTCACTCGCTTCCCTGAAATCAAAATCCAAACATGTTTTCTGAAACAATTGTATTGTTTGACTTGCTTCTTTTCAATACATCTTACATGAACATGGAATTTACATAACATTTGTACCTAGTATAAAGCATACACTTTAAATGGCATTTAATCAACAACCAATTATACATATTTAACTCTTTTAATATGTATTCTGCCTCATTACTTCATACAAAGAATATTATTTCCATCCTACTTTACAACAATGGAAACATAATTTAGAAGGACTACATAGCCATGCTAACTTTGATATTTACAAATGATAAACATGATTGTTCCATTCTAGATTGCTTCCCCAAAATGAGAGTCAAAATTGTTCCTTTTCATCATGCTTCCCCAAAATCATGACCATAACTATTTCACTTCAGGATGCTTCCCTAAAATGATAACCATGTCTTCTTCCAACATTTTTCCCTACAATGGTTATTACACCCACAAAAAATACATGGATATGTAAACCATAAGTTTGATGTTACTGAACCATTCTCTTAATAATCAAAAGAAACATTGGAGTATTTAAGAAACCTTTTAGGACTCCATTGTACAATCTCCATGAGGGGAAATTGTCTTCATTCCTCCTTTGAAATGTTCATCCATTGTTTGAGAAATTCTCTTTGAATTTCTATATTATAACCTACAATATTTCCTTCACCTCGCTTGAGTCTAGTTCTTGTAAGCATTCACTTGTCAACCCTGCTTTGATACCACTTGATATGAAAATCTTAAGTTACCAATATAACCATTTTTCTTTCATAGATAACAAATATTTTTCAGTTTCAAGGATCTTTAATTTTGAGAGCGCATCTTGCAAGGTTATGTGAATTGCTTCTCTTAACTGAACTCTTAGACTTATGAACATCAAATTTATTAATCCATTCTTCCTAAGTAAATTATGAGATGTTAAATAACAGATTAAGAGAGAAAAAATATCAACAAAATCACACCAAAACTTGTTAACAGAGTTCACCATACATCTTGTCTTTGTTTCCAGGTCCACTCCCAACAGTGAGACCACTCTTCATTAATCTCAAAATTACGAAATAACACAAAGAAAGGATTACAATTAAACTTCTAAAATCACCTTTCAGATCTGTAACTCTGTGACAGAAATGTAAACCACCATTAGATTTTATAGGAAATTATGAGAATTTAGAGTATAGACTCAACTATACTTCGCTCAACAAAAAATGTTATGGAAGCACTTTTCTAATCAACTACTCAAACTCAACAATGGAGGTCATATTCAGACTCCTCTTGAAATTATGCAACTTTTGAGTATTAAGTCAATATACTTTTGAACAGGCTCTCGTGACCTCCCCTCGACAAAAACTCCAACGCTGTGTTCTATCATATATGCATTGTGCATCGATTTCCATGCCCAACGTCTCACAACACTTGTCTGTTCCACTACTCCAACTCAAAAACATAGGTTAGATTCAAACTCCTCTTAGAATTATGAGACTTTTGAGTATAAACTCAATAGGGTTTTGAATTGGCTCTCGAGACTCCCCCTATGGCACAAACTCCAATACTACGCTCTATTAGTTCATACCACCTCGGTATGCATGCCAAAATAAGTACCCCCATCTCAATTTGCGTGCCAACTTAAATAGGGTGTGAATTGCCAAGTTTGGCGAGATATTTCCAGATTTGGTGGAATCTTCAAA
>ML777815.1:885502-904503 GCA_009831015.1 Picea engelmannii
TTTCATTAAAACTATACCAATTCCATGGCATGAGGAATCACACTCCACAATAAATGTTTTATTGTAGTCAGGTGTGGCCAAGATGGGAGTTGTACACATAGCCTCCTTGATATTTTCAAAATATTTGGTTGTTGCTTCAGTTCAAGAAAATGCGTCCTTCTTTAATAATGTTGTTAGAGGTGTTTCTATTTGACCATAGTTTTTGACAAACTTGTGGTAATAGCCTGCCAATCCTAAGAATCCTCTAAATTTTTTCAAGGTTTTGGGAATTGGCCATTCCCTCATAGATTTAATTTTGTTAGGGTCCACTTTTACACCAAGTAACCCCAAAGGCACATTTGGAAGGCTTTGCATAAAGTTATTTCTCTTCCAATAGTTGTAACACTCTATCAACATGTTGTACACACTCTTCCCAAGATTTTTTGTAGATTAGTGTGTCATAAAAAATACTAACACAATTTTTTTAGGGAAGGGATTGAAAATGGATTTCATCAAGATTTGAAACGTTGAAGGTGCATTAGTAAGTCCAAATGGTATAACCAATAATTGATAATAACCTTCATGTGTTCTAAAATAAGTTTTGGGAATGGATTCCTGCCTCATTCTGATTTGATGAAATCCTGAATGAAGATCCAACTTAATAAACCGTTTTTCTTCATACAATTCATTTAATAATTCATCAATGAAATGAATAGAAAACTTATATTTGATGGTCATTTTGTTGATATGTTTTTAATCTGGACACATATTCCATGAACCATCCTTTTTTGTAACCATCACCACTGGTAAAGAGAAAGAATTTTGGCTAGGTTGAATGATGCCAACCTCTAACATTTCTTGGATCATATGCTCAATCTCACTCTTTTGTGCATATGGATACATGCAAGGCCTAATTTTAGGTGGTACACTTGTTAGTTGCAAATGAATAGCATGGCCATGATCTCAAGTAGGTGGAAGACTCTTAGGCATTCCACCAAATACCTTGGAATGATTGTCGATAACTATTTGGATATATAATGGAGTAGAGGATATAGATATTTGAACATCAAGTGAGCACAATTGTGCAATTACACTATGGTGTCCCTTTTTGAGTAATATTGTCATGTTATTAGAGATTATCAACTTAGAGGGTTTTCCTTGTATACCTATAAGCTCAATTTCCTTTCCATCCAAGAAAAATCTCATGAAAAGATCTTGAAAATAAAGGGGCATTGTTCCCAATGATAGTAACCATTGGACCCCTAATACAAAATAAACACCACCCATTTGGATAGAAATCATGGGACTATCCAAAACAATACTCCCCCATGTTGAGCTTAATAGTATGCCACTTCCCCAAAAAATTTATGGTACCTCCATTTACAATCATTACTTGAAACTATGGTGCTGAATATACAAAGCAATTGAGATATTTTTCTAATTTGTAATTGATAAAATTATGGGTACTACCATAATCAATCAATACTGTTACCTTTTTTTTTAATGTATCCTTGTATCTTGAGGGTTTGTGGAGTACATATGTTGACTAATGCATGAAAAAATATTGTTGACATAATATCTTCTAGATATGGATCTTGTTATGCTTCCAATTCTTGATCTTCTTTTTCTTCACAGTCTATGTAAAATAATTTCTTCTCACTGCGTTTATGCCCCTTACTACACTTGATATAACAATTGAAACATAGTCTGTTTTCTCTTCTTTCATCCATTTATTTAGGTGTCAACCTTTTCGGTTTAGGAGCGGGAACATGGTGCTCTCTAGAGTTATCAGTGGCCACCCTTCTAGTAGCCATATTTTTGTTTTCCACTTTCCTTTCCATACTGAAAGCTTTCTCCAGGGATTTAGGTTCGAAGAGACACACCTCATGTTGAATTTTATCCTTGAAAGTGCCCATAAAAAGATCTAACAAATTATCCTTAGGAATGTTCTTTACCTTGAGACTGATCTTTTAGAATTGTTGAATGTGCTATAAAGTTGGACCTTTTTCCTGAAGATTTGTTAATTTTTTTTTTGTTTGTTAATTTGTGCGGGACCTGCTGGCTCGCGATTAACCTGTGGCTTGAGAAACCGTGACTCAGGGGCATCTAAGCCGTCAAAATCACCCAGGGATCGCACCCGGCCTGAGTCACACCAACCCTTAACATGGTTGCATTTTTTGTCCCCGCAGGTTTTGAACCGATGACTTTAACATCACGGAGTAGCTTAACAACACACTCCGGCACCGACTGTCCTACACCTCGGGGACTGAAGATTTGTTAATTGACTAAAGAATGTGTTTCTCTTAATATCCCCATAATGTGATATCGATTCATCCATAAAAATGGACCAAGAGATAATAAAAAAAAAAAATCTTTCACAAAGCCATTGATACCACACAAATTGATCATTTTCTAAATACAAGGATGCAATAGGTACCTTTTGTAATCATGGAATTTGGTGTAGATCAAAGAATTGCTCCATCTAGAATATCCATGTTATAGGGTATTTACCATAAAAACTCCTCATATCCATCTTTGCAATGAAGTGGTTCCTTGGTGCTAACATCAAGCCTTGATGATGTGGATCTTGTAGTAATGAATGATCCTGACTTTGAGATTTAGTGTTTGTACTCTCCAAATGTGATAAAATACTCCCCATATATGATCAAATCTCAACACCATTGTTCTCCTTATTTTCATGATTTCCTTGGATCTCCATATCCATGTTAGGGATCCTCTATAAGAGAATGGTTTCTAGGGTCTTCATGGATTTTTGAATTTATTCCTTATTTTCGTTCATAGATTTTTTAATTTCATTCATCTTCTTTTCCATTTGATACCTAGTTTCATCTATCTTATTCTTCATATGTGCACTGTTATCATTCATCCTCTTTTCCATCTCTTTCCTATTTTCATCCATCTTATTTTTCATTTCATATTTAGTTTCCCTTTTTAGGGATTCTTGAGAACGTGATAAATCCACTAGTTTTGACATACTACCATTCATTTCATCAACTCGGTTCTTTAATTGGGTTAGAATGTTTTCAAAGTCTTCATTTTCGTTAGAATTCATGTTTGTGTTTTTATTAGGAGTACCTGTAACAACCCACTATAATCCCCAATTTAATTAATGCTTAATGTATATATAATGGGGCTATGGTCAAATCGATGTATATGCAGAATGCATTTCTGAATTTTAATAATAAAATGTGACACCAAATGCTAAGGGGACATGCACAGAGAAGGGGGATGAAATTAATCCACAAGAGAGGGGAGGGTCTGGGAGAATGAATAAGAGAGTGGTCCAAGGGGGAATTACTCGTGTCTATTTATTCAACCCACATTCCTGAATTTTGTTATCATTATGTATTCAACTCTAGTTTATGATTGAGTGTTCCCAAGGCCAATCATTGAATTCATGTAAGAGGGTGGGTGTGAGAAGTCACATCCCATAGTTATTGGGAGAATGGGGGTTGAGTACAACCATCTCATGGAAGTGTGTGAGTCAAGAAAGGTATCCAAAGGAGAGGAAATTTGTATGGGAAACTACATCAGTTTTAGACAGTCAATGTTTTTGCATGAGGAACAAGTAGAGAGAAAGAAAGAGAGCTTGGAGCTAGAACAACAATGGAGGGAAAATTGTAGAGCATGATGGAGCTCTTTTGGAGAGTATTTAGATATGAATAATGAATATATAGGTTGTTAGGAATGAGGAGTGAACTCGTGTGAGTTTCTCTTAAAAAACAAGTGTTTGCTATGGTTTGCTGGCAATTTTTCCTGGCAACAAGTTCCCTTGAGTTTCCAACTGAGAGATTCCTAGTTACATATGGCAGAGAGACCATAATAAATGAATGGGTTTCCAAAGGGACTAAGATCAGTGAAGGGGTACATTCCTTTGGTTGGGAATGCCAAGAGGAAGAGAGCTGGTGGGAAATCAAGATAGTTGTAGGAGAATATAAGTGGGTTGTGGGATTTATGAGCTATGAGTGGACAATGAGATACCACGTTCTTATGTGGACTGTGTTATTGCACAGTTTGTAGTTTGGGAAAATTCCAATCCAAACAACAAATGTGTGATACAACTGGGAATACCTATCACTATCACCTTAATAGATATCCCCCTTGTTTTAGTGAACTAAGAGTCCAACACAAGGGAGGCTTCCTGGGTGACCCTAGGGGTATTGAAAAGGAAGAAGCAAGTAAAAAGGAGGACACACCTATAGGTCAATTTCAAATTCAAGGTGAGGTTTAAAGCTTGAATAAAGAACATTTTAAAGTGGTAAATGGTTTCCAAGGCTATGTATCTACAAAACAATGTAAGACAAACCAAAACAAGACAATATATGATGATGTAAGATTAAAAAAAATGGGGAATCAACAAGAAACCTTCTTGTCCCAAAATTGCAGTAGTAAGGAAATATATATCAGTAGTAAATAAACTACAACAACCACAAATTAAACCATCAAAGTCAAGTATATGATGCTGGAAATAAAGCTAGAAAATAGTAGACAATGTTCCAATGTTTGAACCAATAATTTGATAGAAAGAGAGGGTTGCTAATGAGTGTTATCAGTATAGTTTTAGAAAATCCTTATGGATGTAGAATTTTTTTTCTACAAAAACAATTTCCAACCATTGAAATCAACAAGTAAGCCACCCAAACAATAGATCAATTATCATAGTTTGCAAGTAAATGTTAGTGGTATAAAAGTGAGTAAAGAGTAAGAGAAGGTGAGTTTGATGAAACCCTATTGGATGTAGCTTAATGTTTGTTACAATATATTAATCACTTGAGATATCAAGACACCCCTAGGGAACATGATATATTAAATCTTGTAATATTTAAAACCAAACTTGGACGATTCAATATCTCAATTTTCACATTTACCAATGCAATAATATTCAATCTCCAATGCAAATATTAGTGTCTTATCTATCGGGTAATGGAGTCTCTTTATTTTGATCTATGGTTTAGCACTCTTCTAGGGGTGTAAGCCATTTTTCTCCCTAGAGAAGATAGACCTTAGCAAGGCCTTTCTACAAGGGTGTAATCCCTTTTACTCCTTGTAGCAATCCTTAATCCCTTTCAACAACAATAGAAAAATATTCCTTGATGGAGGGTGTATGCCCTTATACTCCAAGGGTTTGAAAAAATAACCTTGAAATCAAGAAGAACACAAAAAATTACATAAATTTCTTACCTAATCCAAGATATAGCATGCAAAACCCTTACTTATCAAAGACATTCCACCAAATTGACAAGAACAAGCATCCAAGAGAGTCACTATCATTTATTCCACCAATAGAAAAAATTTCCATCAATTTTGCACAAGAGACAAGAGATAGAAAATTTCCCAAGGAGGGAAAAAATTTCATCCAAGAGTTATGTAATTCTCAAAGTGAGTTATTAAAATGAAAATGAGATGGCCTCTATTTATATGAGGCCATCTAAACCAATTTGTCTACAAAAAAATGTCAACAACAAATTAAAAGAGGGTCGACCCCCTTTATTTGCCTTTACAACTTATAAATATCAAAATTGCATAATATAAAACCCTCGAAAATGTGACGTCATTCCCTAGAAGGGTGACATTGGGCCTCAAAGTGAGATGTTGAGCCTCACGATTAAAAACCTTGGGCCTCCAAAGGCCATGTGTCAAGCTCTCATGTGCTAGAGTGTCATGCCATGCTTCTCCCTCTTTCAAAACACATCACATCACATCTAGTACAATCAATCCCACCAAAAACCTAGCCTCCATATGATGTATGTGGCTTAGGAGGTGATGTCATAGGCCTACAAATGCCTACGTCCAGGTACAAAGGGCTATGTTTTCATCCTCTAGTGATGTCAAAGTTCCTCCAAAGGAAATGTTCTCTATCCTTTACACACAAAGCCTTCGAGGTCCTCTGCCCATCCTGTGGGGTATGGAGTCCATCCTTGGGGTTCTCAACCCCCCCATGAAGGTCAAAATGACATAATTCCTCCATGGATAGCCTCCGCCTAGAAAATTTATGCAAATAAAAGCAATTACACCCTACAAGGGTCCATAAGTGACATGTATCATTCCAAGTAAGCCACATTTAATAAGAGAACAAACCAAACATGTGCATCAAGTCCCCCCTTTTCAAACTAAAAAAATGCTCAAAGACCTTATAAAATTTTGCAAATTTAAGTATGTGAGGGTTGTCATGGTGCCCTACTAGGTAGACCAATCCCCAAGTCAAGGAATGTTTTCCAACAATACCCTCTCTAATTCATGACATGAGTATGAGGTGGATGGGGGTATGAATTTTGGGTATGGGGTTTCTTGACATATCAAGGGTTCATATTGCAGAGGGTGTGTTGCATCCTTAATTTGTAATGGAACATTTTTCCAAGCCCCTTTACTGTCGTTAATTTATTATGGTCCAAAACATTGAGTGCTATGTGCACTGGAAAGCAAAGAGCATGACAATGCCACTTGAAGTTAGTAACACATTGAGTGCTATATGCACTGGAAATTAAAAGACATTGCAAATGCATTCCCTCATCATGCGAGACATTTGTTAATTATGTGATTTTTAAAAGTCCTTCATTTTTATGGAGAAGTGTTTCATTTCTCTCAGGACCTTAGGGTGAGAATCTAGAAGGATAATTTATGGATTTTTTATTTTGTCAACTACAACACCTCTCGGCCTTTAGCCCCTTATTCCCATGAAATGAGGTATATTCCCTTCTTGGGGTCAATAATTCCAAAAAACCAAAAGATGAGGAAATGAAACAAAAGAGGTGTGGAAAGTGGTAAGTATGTGTGGGAATGGTATGATGACCCTTCAAGGAGACCCCCTAGTAGAAACCATTTTCCCTTGGGCGACCCACTTACTAGGAAACCATGTCAACCACCAAGGTGAAATGAGGAAAAATGTATAATTTCCAAGAAAACATTTTCATAATCAAGAAAGGACTCTTTGCAACATGTTAAAATTCTTCAATTATTAACATGACACTTACCACGAGAATAGACTTGTTACCTCATGAAGCAAGACTTGCTATCCTTTCTAGGCCATCCTGGTGTGGTGGACGTCGTTGTTGTTGACGAATGATGATGTGTGGTGAGAGGAGGGGCTCTATCTTCTCATCTGGATCTTGACACTCCATTTATTCAACCTACGGGCCTCGAGACATTATCTCCTTGGTTACCCCTATCTTGCGGGGGTAACATCTAGCTCCTACATGGGGACATGTGCTCACCGTAGAGTACATGAGAACCTCAAAATATCTTGGTAATAGTTGTGTCTACACACACTCAAAAAAAATATAAGAGCATCGAGGGGTGGCTTGCTCACCCTCAATTCCTTAAAATAAAACTTCTAAGTAACATGTAATATGATTCAAACAAATGTATCATAACAATTATGCACAAATGAAACAAACAATATATAAACCAAAGCATTAAATCCAATGCAACTACACTACGATGGACACACAAATGAAAATGCAAGAAAGAAAATGACTTACCTACTTAACTGGGGCCCAAGGCCCATAGAGATCAAGTCCCATCAATGTAGGGTTGGCGGATAGACCCATCAACTGGTAATGGTATCTTCCTCCGATCCATGGCAGATAAATAGTAAGTACCCTTCTCATATTTATTCTTGATGATGTAAGGGCCAAGCCATACAAATTCACTCATATTATCATACTTAGGATTTCCCTTTCTCTTATCCCACATGAGAAAAAGGCTTCTTTCATCAAACTCAACATAACATATCTATTCAATGTAAGGTTGTGTAGGTGTATCTGCATTGATCATGTCCTTGATAACCTTTTCTCTCTCTTTATCTTTCTTATATTCATTCTTCTTGAGTATCTTGATGGACCTTGGATCTTTTCCTTAGTATTTTGAAATATTCTCCTTATATTTGTCTATCTTTGGAAGTAATCTATCTATACATTCCTCTTGCGTAAAAGGAAAATACAAAGGATCATACTCAATGACTCGAGGTGCCACATCATACTCACAGTCACTCCAATAGTCATGGATATTTGGGTAAACTACAAGATCCTTTGCAACATGTTGATTGTACATAATCTCAAAAGTTCCATCCCCCATATGTGTATGAGTAAGGTCCATACTGAGAAAACCCTCAAGGGTACTGGACAAACTTCTTTAGAAGAGAATTCCCCAAGCATCTGGTACATAAATCACAATTATATTCATGATGAGGCCAATATGGGGGAAAACCTACAAATATAAATCCACGTCTTTTATGATACCATACAATTTCACCTTCTTTGAATCAATACCACAAATGTTCCAATAAGGGTGAGTTGTCTTCAAACCAAGTTGTTTCATGACCTTTAGAGACATTACATATTCCTAAGCTATGGAATCCAACATACAATTATTCAAATGAAATTTTTGCATGCCCAAGGAAAGATAAATAGGAGGATCGTCCTCTCCCTGACTCCCATGATACATAGTATTTAGGATCACCAGAGGATCCCATGATTCATCTTGTACCTTTAATGCCTTCAAAAATTCTTTTCTTATGGAAGATATATTACACATATCCACCACAAGAAATGACATATTCATCTTCCCCATCATGCATGGTACATATGTATTTAGGAAAATCTCCTCATCTGCTAGTGTATGTTGTCGAAGAAAGTCATGAACTGGAGGTGGATGAACTTCCTTTGTTGCTTGAGGTGGTGGGATTGACACTTTTTTTTCTTCTTGAGTATGTCAATATTTTCATTTTCCTCAACTTGTCCTTCAATATTTCATCCATTTGGTTCAACATTTCCAACCGAGCTCGTCTGGTTGCCTGCTTCCTTATTTCCTCAAGATATTCCTCCGTGTTATCAATGTAATCATATCCTGGAGGGAAAAGGATGTATCAATGAAGTTCAACCTATCCACAGGTAATAAATATTATTCTCCCCTCTATCTCAGATATTCATTTTCAGAATGAGGTTCTTGGCAAGGAAAACACCACTGTGATCCCTCCATTTTGACCATCCCAACGAGATTCAAAGTATTAGGTGCCTTTTCCTCTTGCTGTGGCCTTGTTTTCGAACCTATTTTTTCTCTCTGTTGTTTAATAAATTGAGGTCTTGGAGAAGAATGATGCCTCTCCAAGGTTGTCAATCTATTCATGATATGATTTTGACTTTGGATAAATTGGGAATTTATTTGATCAAACTTATAAGCCAAGCGTGTGACTAGATCATGTACATTGTTGGTTGAAGTCTTTGTATTTTCTTCTGTTCTAGCGTGAGGGAATTGAAAAGGCTCAATCTTTGAGTTGATAAGATGATATTCAATCTACACACTATACTCTTTGGCCTTTTCTAAATTTCAAGGCATCTTTTCTTTTAAGATAAAACCAAGCTACCCTTCAAAAGAATTCAAGTAGAGAAGAACAATGACAACTTTTGGTCAGAACAAGTCCTTCAAGATTTGACTATGCCAGTTGTCAAATATGGCATCAAATTCCTTCATTGTTTCATTCTCTTTCTTATTGATTTGGTTGAAATTTGTCAATAACATTCCGTTATCCTTCTTTTTTGTCCATCTACCTTTCAAAAACTTAGCAAAAGATTCATAAGTTTGCAAGTGATTATCAGGAAAGCCTTTGAACCACTTCTTAGCATCTTCATCAAGAGACATAGCTAGTAACCTCGTTTCAACATCTTCATGTCTATACCATTGTCTTCCATGACCACACCAATAGAATCAAGATTCTCTTCAGGTGCAACAACATTGTGTTGGTTATGCATTATATTCTTTGTACAAGAAGTAGTGTCTGAGCGTATGTGCCGGGCATGTAGGGGTTCGGGGGCAGCCCCCCTAAATTTTTTTTTTTTGCATCGGAACCGCATTATATTTAGGTGTTTTTTCAGCACATGGTTTCTTTGTCGGTGGTTTTCTATTTCCAGTTAAGGAATTGGGGTTTTGGACTAATCCAGGTCATTGGGTTAGGGTTTTGGATGCCGCTGGATCCTATATGTATTTTGTATTGTAAACATTGTAACATGATGAATAATATAGAATATACTAGTTTTCCTGGTTTTGGTTTGCAGGGGAAAAATCTTTGTGTAATGTTTGTATTTTCCATTGTATCTTTTCTGTTCCTTTACTGAATATCTGTTTGCAGTAGATATTGCACAAGGTTATAATTTACATTTGGTATCAGAGATTTATTGGCTTCAGGGGGACGCCTTTATGGTCAAGGGTTTGGCTCGGGACTGTGATAATCCTTGTTACAGTGGGAGATCTGTGGTATTGTTTTTTCAGGTGAAAATAAATGGCAAGCAATTCAAAGATGGAGATCAAGAAGTTTAATGGGAAAATTTTTGAGCTATGGAAACTCAATATGGAAGATATGTTGGTGGACAAAGATCAACGGATCGTGGTAGATCCAGGTACTGCACCTACAGGAACTTCTGCAGATGACTGGAAAAAGTTGGATCAGAAGGCAAAGAGCACAATTCGATTGTGTCTCTCTGATCCAGTATTATTGAATGTGTCAGAGGAAGCTACAACCAAGGATTTATGGGGAAATTTGGGAAGTTGTATCAGTCTAAGTCCCTGGTAAATAAACTATTCTTGAGAAAGAAGCTATATAACCTAAGGATGAGATATGGAGACTCGGTGGAAGACAATTTGAATTCCTTCAATATTGTGGTAAGTCAGTTAGTATCTATTGAGATTAAAATTTCAGATGAAGATAAATGTATCAATTTGTTGTGTTCTTTACCAGACTCGTGGGATATTCTGGTTGTGGCCATAGGTAGTAATACAACTTCTTGAAGTTTGAGGAAGTGGTCTCATCCTTGTTGTCGAAGGAGACGAGACAAAAGAATATGGAAGGACATAGCACATATGCATTATTTGCAAGAGGATGTTCCCAAGAAAGAAATAGATCTAATTTCTCAAGTGGGAGATCTAAGTCTAAGGGTAGATCTAAATCTCCCAGAAAGTTTGTAAGGGTATGTTGGAGATGTGGGAAAGAAGGGCACTACAATAAGCAGTGTATATCCAAAGTTGAGAAAAAGAATGGATCTGAAGAATCTTCTTCTACAGAAGAAAAGACCTCCAAGGAAGAAGGAGGGGATGTGTACTTGGCCTCTTCAAGCACACATTCATATCATGAGTCATGGTTGGTTGAATCTAGTGCATCCTTTCATATGACTCCCCACAGGGAGTGGTTCTGCTAATATGAAAGGTATGGTGGAGGTAATGTTTTCTTAGGTAATGATTTGACAACCAGAATCATAGGAAGAGGAAGGGTCAAGTTGAGGCTCATAGATGGAAGGATTATAACACTGCCTAGTATTCTACACATCCCAGGTTTGGCAAGAAATTTGATTTCTGTAAGAAAAATGGACGATGCAGGAGTAAAAACAATATTTGAAAAGGAAACCTGCAGGATGGTTCGAGGAGCAATGGTGTTGCTGAGGGGAGTTCGGTTTGAAACTCTGTATAATATGCAAGGAAGCACTATTAGTGATGGGTGTAATAGTTCCATTGTTCCTGATATTGGAGTTGAAGAAGAAATAAATCCTACAGTCTCTGGAGAAAAGGTTATGCTATGGCATCAAACACCGGGGCAGATCGGAGAGAAGGGTCTTCGACTACTACACAATAAAGGTATGGTTGAAGGTATGTCTAACTGCTCTCTGGATTTTGATTTATGTGAACATTGTCTATATGGGAAGAAAAATCGAGTAAGATTCCCCTTTGGTGCAATGAGGGCAAAAGGAATTTTATAGTTATTTCACAGTGATGTTTTTGGACCTGTGTCAGTCCCATCATTGGAAAAATCTGTGTACTATGTCTCATTTATAGATGACTTCTTGATGAAGACTTGGATAAATTTACTAAGGAAGAAATTTGAAGTCTTTGACAGGTTTAAATATTTTAAGGCTCTTGTTGAGAATCAAACAGAGAAAAGAATTAAGGTGTTGAGGATAGATAATGGAGGAGAGTTCTACAAAAATGAATTTGAAGAATTCTGTAAGAAGTGTGGTATAGCAAGGCAAAAGACTATTCCATATACACCTAAGAAGAATGGAGTTGCAGAAAGGATGAATAGGATGCTGATGGAAAAAGCAAGGTGCATGCTCAGTGGTGTTGGGTTAGGGAAAGAATTCTAGACAGAGGCAGTGGGTACTGCATGTTACCTAGTCAACAGATCACCCTCATCAACATTTCACGACAAGACTCCACAAGAGGTATGGACTGGTAAGGAACCTTCTCTCACACATCTCAAGGTTTTTGGCTGCGATGCATATGTTCATGTTCCAAAGGAAAACATGAGTAAGATGGATAAGAAGGCTAAAAAGTGTATCTTTATTGGATATAAAGATGGTCTCAAAGGTTATACGATTTGGAACCCAGAAACTAAGAAGGTAGTGTACAACCGAGATGTGGTATTTAGAGAAATGAAGGATGTTGTTAAATAGGAATCCCTACCAAGTAAGGAAGAACCAGAGAAGATAGAGTTTGATTTAAAGGATGATGAATCAAACTCTACAAAAGAACATGAATCATAAGAAGAAGATCCTCATACTCCAATATTGAGGAGATCATATCAAGAAAGAAGGCTATCGGAAAGGTATAGTCTATCTGATTCCTGTTCAAATTTTTCTTTGTCTATTACTGATGATGATCCTAGAACTGTCAGGGAGGCAGTGGATTTAGAGGATGGAAGTCTCTGGAAAAGGGCCATGGATGAAGAAATGACATCTTTGGATAAGAATGAGTCTTGGGATCTAGTGGAATTTCCAACTGGAAGAAATCCCATTGGTAGAAAATGGGTATTTAAAAAGAAGTTGAATGCAGAAGGAAAAGTGGAGAAATACAAAGCTCGGTTAGTAGCAAAGGGTTATTCCCAAGTTGAGGGAATTGATTTTGGTGAGATTTTTTCTCCTATTGCCAAGTTAAGCTCCATAAGATTTATGTTATCTGTTGTTGTTGCATTTGATTTTGAAATAGAACAAATGGATGTGAAGACAACATTCCTACATGGGGATCTGGAAGAAGAAATCTATATGAAGCAACCAGAACGTTATGTTGTGAAGGGAAAGAAGGAGCTGGTATGCAAGCTGAAAAAGTCCCTATATGGTTTAAAACAATCACCAAGAGTGTGGTATAAAAAATTTGATACTTATATGTTGGGACTTGGCTTCACAAGAAGAAAAGAAGATCAATGTGTGTATTTTAAATTAATTGGTGATCATTTGATTTATTTGGTCTTATATGTGGATGACATGTTGTTGATAGGAAACAACAAGGAGATTATCCAAGATGTGAAAACTCAGTTGTCCTCTAAATTTGACATGAAGGATCTCGGTGCGTCAAATTTCATTTTGGGCATGGAAATTAAAAGAGATCGAAAAAGGAGGAAACTTTGGTTAAATCATAGAAAATTTGTCGAGACAACATTGCAGAGGTTTAATATGCAATGTAAACYAGTCAAGGTTCCTATTCCTGTTGGTGTAAAGTTATCTGCGGATCAGTTTCCCGAGACACATGAAGAAGAGGAGGACATGTCTCATGTTACATATGAGAGTGCAATTGGAATTTTGATGTATGCAATGGTCTGTACTAGACCGGACATTGCACATGCAGTGGGAGTTTTGAGCAGGTATATGTAAAAACCAGGGAAGGAGCATTGGACAACAGTAAAAAGGGTTTTTAGGTATTTGCGTGGCACTGCTAGCTATGGATTGTGCTACGAAGGAAGACCGGGATTGGAAAGAGTGGTGGATATACATGGATTTCTGGATGCATATTGAGCTGGAGATTTGGATCGTAGGAGATCTATAAGCGGGTATGTGTTCAACCTGTTTGGAGGAGCAATAAGTTGGATGAGCAAAAGACACGCTATAGTGGCACTTTCAACTATAGAAGATGAATACATGGCAGCCACTCATGCAAGTAAGGAAGAAGTATGGTTACAAATATTGTGTTCAGGTGTTGGGTTGGTACAAGAAGCTGTAAGAATAGAGTGTGACAGTCAGAGTGCAATTTTTCTGGCGAAGAACCCTGCTTATCATTCAAAGACAAAGCACATTGATGTTCAATATCACTTTGTGAGAGACATGATTGAAGAAAATAAAGTATCAATGATGAAGGTGGACACTTTGAAGAATGTTGTAGAATCATTAACAAAATCTGTGAGCACTAAGAAGTTTTCTTGGTGTAGAGGATCCATGGGCATTGCTGCCCTAGATTGTTGACTATGTAACCATGTAACCCCCTATATGCAAAGAAAACAACAAGTGGGAGAATGTTGGGTATGTGTTATATTATTTGCATGAGTATTATTGTCTGAGCATATGTGTCGGGCACACAGGGGGTCAGGGGGCAATGCCCCCACCACATTTTTTGGGACTGCATTATATTTAGGTGGTTTTTCAGCACATGGTTTCTTTGTCGATGGTTTTCTATTTCTGGTTAAGGAATTAGGGTTTTGGACCAATCTAGGTCATTGGGTTAGGGTTTTGGATGCCGCTAGATTCTATATGTATTTTGTATTGTAAACATTGTAACATGATGAATAATATAGAATATGTTGGTTTTCTCGGTTTTGGTTTGCAGGGGAAAAATATCTGTGTTATGTTTGTATTTTCCATCATATCTTTTCTGTTCCTTTACTGGATATCTGTTTGTAGTAGATATTGTACAAGGTTAGAATTTACACATTGTTCCTGGTGAACTTTGGCAACTACTTGTGAGACTCTTTGGACATGGTATTGGGGTATCCAGGGAAAGTGACCATATTCAATGGATTTTAAATAATTCTAGTCAAAGAACGAGCCATTGGAGAGAGGGGAAGGTTACATGAAACAAGTTTTTGAAAACAAGAGAATTATGAGGAGGTATTCTTTGGTAAACCTTGGAAGGCTTGAACCTTCCTTGGGGAAGTGGCTTTCGAACATACGGTTTCTTAGGTTGTGGAGTCACCAAATGAACTTTATGTAAATCTCATGAAAAGTGAAAGGGAACGTCCCTCAACTGGAGTCACCAGGAAAGCTAAGGGAAATTCTTTGTGATAGACTTTCCAAGTGTCATTATGGGTCATAAAGGATTCAAAATCCTCCATGGAAACAACGCCAATTTTTTTATCATAGAGTTTATAGTTTCGGAAAATCCTAATGCAAACAAAAAATGCGTGACACAACTGGGAATACCTATTACTGTCACCTCAATCGATATTCCCCTTGTTGTAGTGAAGGATGAGTCCAACATAAGGGAGGATTCCTGAGTGACCCTAAGGGATTGCAAGGGGAGAAGCATGGATATAGGGGGACACCCCTATAGGTCAAGGTCAAGGTGAGGGTTGAAGCTTGAAAAAAGAGTCTTTGAAAGTGGTAAATGGTTTCCAAGGTTTTGTACCTACAAAACAATGTTAGAAAAACCAAACCAAGGCAATATATGATGATATAAGATTCAAAACAAATGGGGAATCAACAAGAAACCTTATTGTCCCAAAATTGCAGTAATATGGAAATATATATTAGCAATAAAGAAACCATGACAACTGAAAATTAAACCATCAAATTCAAGTATATGGTCTTGGAAAATAAAACTAGAAAATAGTAGATAATCTTCATGTGAAGACCCTCTCTAAGTCATGAAATGAGTATGAGGTGGATGGGGCTATGAATTTTGGGCATGGGGTTTCTGGACATATCAATGGTTCATATTGTCTCATTTATGGGTGCATTTTTAGAGGGTGTGTTACATCCTTCGTTTGCAATGCAACATTTTCCCAATCCCCTTTATTGTTGTTAATTTATTATGGTCCAAAACCTTAAGTGTTACGTGCAATGGAAAGTAAAGAGCACCGGAATGCCACTTGAATTTAGGAACACATTGAGTTCCATATGCACTGGAAATTAAAAGACACCACAAATGAATTCCCCCATCAAGAAGAACATTTATTAATTATGTGTTTTTTAAAAGTCCTTCATTTTTTATGGAGAAGCATTTCATTACTCTCGGGACCTTAGGGAGAGAATATAGAAAGATAATTTATGGCTTTTGTCTTTTTCCAGCTACAACACCTCTGGCCTTTAGCCCCTTATTTTCATGAAATGAGGTACAAACCCTTCTTGGGGTCAATAAGCCCAAAAAACCAAAAGATGAGGAAACAAAAGGGAACTAGCATGGAAAGTGGTAAGTATGTGTGGGAATGGTACGATGACCCTTCAAGGAGAGCCCCTAGTAGCAAACATTTTCTTGAGGGTGACCCACTTACTAGGAAAACATGTCAACCACCAAGGTGAAATGAGGAAAAGGGAATAATTTCCAAGCAAACATTTTCAAAATCAAGAAAGGACTCTTTGCAACATGTTCAAATGCTTCAATTATTAAAATGACACTTACCATAAGACCAGACTTGTCACCTCATGAAGAAAGACATGTTGTCCTTTCAAGGTCATCCTAGTGTGGTGGCTGTTGTTTCTACCAATGAATGGTAATGTGTGGTGAGAGGAGGGGCTCTCTCTACTCATCTGGCTCTCGACACTCCATGCCTTCAACCTGCGGGCCTTGATACATCATCTCCTTAGTTAACCCTATCTTGGGGGGGTAACAGATTGATAGCCATAGCTCGAGGGTGACTTTCTTTTGACATTTGGAACAACAAGTATATGGTTGGGTGGAATGTCTATTCCAAGCAAGTGTTTGCAGAACTATTGTTAAAATATAAGTGTTTTATCTTGTTATTATGTTAATTTATGTGTTTAAATTATTTTCATGAACTTTGTGTATGAGAACTATTATATGTTGTTGTGTTGATTTACTTAGTTGCATTTCATGTCTATTTTAGCATTTCGTAGATGCATGTAATTAATAATAACATACATCAGTTAAATATGTGTGTGTAATTCGTAGTTGGAAGCTACACGAAATTAATTAGATAAAAAAAATGTGTTTTTATGAGTATTATGCACCATAATGTTCCTCAACTGGCTTGGGGGACGTTATAATACCAACATTATTTTTTGTAGAACCTTTTTCCATGTGAGAAAATAATAATTCTCCTATTTTTCCTCTTTATCACAAGTTTTGAATCACGAAAAATTGATCTTCCAATATAAAAAATAATGCCAATTGTAAGTTACGTACCTTTCAAACCCTTAATTGGGATTATGTTTGGATTGTTTACCTTTGTCCTGATATATATATGAAATTTGAACCCTTTTAAGTCTGAAATTTTGACCTATAGTACTCTGATATGACTTCTTACACTCCTGAAAATTTCATAGTCTGAACATTCATTGATAAAAAGTTATAGCAAAAATACCAAAAATGTTTTTTTTTAAACTGAATTCTAGATGAGTCAAAAACCCTATATTGCATAGGATATATCTCCGAAATTATAATGACCTGGAACCTGATATTTGTACCATAGGTAGCTTGATATTTCTTCTAAATAAATTCCAATTTTTTTTGTCTAAAGAAACTTAGAAAAAACGTTATAGTGAAAATCCCAAGATGACTCATTTAAAACTTAATTTAGGATGAGTAAAAAACCCTATCTTCCATAGGTTATATCTCCGAAAGTATAACAACCCAAAACCTCAAATTTTTACCATGGATACCTTGATATGTCTTTGAAATAGCCTCCAAATTTCACTATTTGAAGCGGCCTAGAAAAAAATTACAACGAACATGCCATGATGACTTGCTTGAAGAAGAAAAACACTAAGATCAATGCTCCGATACCAAATGTTATGATCCAATGCCTTAAAAATGATAAGAAGTTGAAGAATATAGCCCACTTCAAAAGGGAAACCTACTCTTACAATATATCCAATTCATAATACATTATGACATAAGATTCTCCTAAGACTATGTTAAGCTCTAATATTGGCTCATTACCCCTTAATTGGGGCATATTATATTAGTAATGTTATTTTATTTATGTGAGCTTTAGGCCATTAGTTGTAATTATACCTCCTAGTCTCCTATATATACCAAGGAGACATTTTCATTTTGAATCATCTTGTACTTGAACATTTAAGTGGGGTAAAAGGAGGTTTCCCCCTCGAAGAGGCTTATTATCTGAAATTATCTTTTTTTCAAGGTGTTGAGTACTTTTTCTGAGGTTTTTCTATGCTATATTGATATTTGGTTCTTAACATATGGTATCAAAGCTCAAGGTCTTCGGGTTTCACTGCTACATCTGAGACACCTTGGAATTTTTGCTATAAATTGTTTTCTACAACATTTCAAAAGGAACGGTTTGGAGGATATTTAGTAGACATATCAAGGTATGTTGGGTTCAAAATTCATCTCCTGAGGCATTATAATTTCGGAGATACAACCTGTACAATATAGGGTTATGGAATCATCCTAAACTGAGTCATTGCGGAATTTTCGCTATAAAATTTTTTCTGTATCATTTCAGAACCTAAACTCTGGAGGCTATTCACAGAAATTAGTAAGGTATCTGTGGTAAAACTTTCAGCTTCTGGGTCATCTTAAATTTGTAGATACACCCTGTGTAAGATAGGGTATCTAACTATTCCTACTGACTAGTCTCAAGAAGGTGTTCCAGGTAAAAAATTCATAACTTCTTCCTAGAGTATCCAAATTGAGCGGGACTAGTTTCATTGGATCATTGACAGTTTGTAGTATTTCTGGTGCGAGTTTCAGAATTGTATATCAATTATTTTGTGTGAGGCACACTATACAAGTGAGATCTCCTGGAAAGGCAAAAAATCGGCAAGTTGTGGGGAAGTTACCATAAATTCCACTTGGCACATCCAATTTTGATCGGACCTATGGCATTGCATAGAAGAAATATTAGAGAACTACATAAAAGAAATTTTCATACCTAGAAGGGTCGAAACTTGGGAGATACAATAGAAAAAAGATTGTCTAGCAGAACCACCTCAAAATCAAGGTTCAAAAGTGATACTTGGCCAACATGCCACCCAAAAAGGGAAATTCTACACCAAATAAGCCTCCAGACAATCCTACTTGGACTCTTGATGAAGGTGAAGAAATGTGTA
>ML777815.1:908575-941553 GCA_009831015.1 Picea engelmannii
GTAATTATACCTCCTAGTCTCTTATATATACCAAGGAGACATTTTCATTTTGAATCATCTTGTACTTGAACATTTAAGTGGGGTAAAAGGAGGTTTCCCCCTCGAAGAGGCTTATTATATGAAATTATCTCTTTTTCAAGGCGCTGAGTACTTTTTCTGAGGTTTTTCTATGCTATATTGATATTTGATTCTTAATAGACTAGGTCTCCTTGGTGTGTGTGTGTGTGTACAATAAAGAGTTCTAAATAACATACGCATATAACACTATAAATGTAATAATTCAGTATATAAAATTTAATAATTTGTTTTATATATAACATGGGGCTTTGTCTAGGGCTTAACAAAATCCCATGGTCGAAAGATAGAAAATAAGGTATTACTCTAAGTAACATGCTAACTAGCTAAAGTACCCTAATATTCATTCACCCATTGATTAAATCTGAGTGATATCATCAACACTTAAATACTTTATGCATGTATAAGATGCACTTTGCTTGTAAACATTTTTTTCCACTAAAGGAATTATGCTCAATGTAATAAACGTCTAGTTTATGATGTGTGGCAGCCTTGGAATGTTGACCTCACATGCCCTATTTCCAAGGTATTATTCTAAACTAAATTATTTCCAAGGTATTATTCTAAACTAAATGAGAAAATTTTCTAATCGAGGAATGATGTTGATTTTATTAAAGGATGTTTGTTTCAAGGTCTCATTCAATGACATGAACTAACTTTATAGTATTAAGTCTTGGGATTGGTGCATGTGTGATGTATATTTTTTCAACATGAAAAAATTTAAAGCAGAATGTTCAAAAGTAAAGTGAAAGTAAACAAGATAGAGGTAAACCTTTTATCTTATTTTGATTCACCTAGATAAAAAAAATAGTACAACTGTGAAGAGAATACATGGATTGATGATCACCTAGATAAAAAAAAATAGTACAATTGTGAAGAGAATACATGGATTGGTGAAATGTGCCCCCACATCAAAATGATTTAACAATGGAACAAATTACATCTAATTAATTTAGAATAACGAATGTGCATGAAACAAAATAATGTGAATTAATTAAATTTAACGAGTTAATTCTATAGAAAGGAGTGCTTACAAATAATTAAACTTTAGATCAAACTTATATTTGGTTGGCTAGGGATCTACTAAAACAAAATCCCAACCAATTGTATGGGCCTAGAACATAATACAAAGTGTAGATAATATAGAACAACAAGCCTATAAGCCATGTAGGTGATTAACTACATGACTATGAGAATTAGATCCTATGCATGAGTGTGTAATAATTTTTAGAAATGTAAGTCCTTACAACTCGGTGCCAAGGGAACTAGTAATCCAACTAAATAGTAGTGAGTGTCTAGGTTTGTTGAATGGTTTGAGAATGCCTCAAATGCAATTAAAGAAAGAAACAATGGATTTTTTCTCTATGGGATCTGCCATTGTTGTGGTTTATTTAGTGCATTGGTGTACCAAATACACTCCGCTAACATGTTGGAGATGTTGGCACAAACAAAAACTAAAAAGTGAAAAGTTGTGAGATCAAAATTGAGTTTGTTACTCTTTTTGATATAAAAATGAAGGAAATATTGGATAAATGAAATAATCAAATCTATGGGTTCATCGTGTTGAGAACTAGTTGATGTTGTGGAGCAAGGAATAAAGGATCTAACACATGAAACTCCTTTCAGACTTTGTACACAATGACAATTTAGTGAAGCAATCATACAAATATCTCAAGATGTTAGTAGGTTAGCATTCATTCCAATAAAACAAAAATGAAAGAACCATTCAAATGAATGATTTATTAGAGAGGGGGAAGGTGGGGGGAGGGAACTTGATACTTTATATTAATGAAATTTTTAAAAGGAACATCATAAAAAAAAACAATGTCAACTAGGGATGTCAGTGGAATTTGATCTCTCTCATTGGGAGGGTCCTATTCTCTTTGATGATTTCTCTCTGAACTTGGTGGTAGCTAGAAGAAACTCAGTCCTTGATGAAAGGTAACATGAACAATAACAATACCTATGATATGTAATGAACTAATTATAGCAAATGACTTAATCTCAATATATAGTTTTGCAATATAACTATACTTTCATTGGACTCATGTAACCCATTTGACATCCTTGTATTTATAGGTTTTCTTTGGAGAATTCCATGCATGGGAATTGAAGATATTTCCCAAGTTAGTCCATGAAATTACCTTAAATATTTATTACTTCATCACAACTACAAAAAATGTGAGCATTTGAGATTTTCCCAGTGTTGACTGTGCATGTAAAAAACTATATCGTGTAATTTAATGTTTTGATGATGTACAAGAAGACTATTGAAGCATTATTCGTGCACCTCATATAACTTATAGAATTTACATCGTAGGTCATTATAATTTTGGTCAATTGCTTGATTTGAATTTGTTTCTCCATGGATGCCTAAACAATTTCTTGTGTTTTAATGTTCCATTGCTCTCTTAATCAATGTTTTCAATGAAAACTCTTTCATATGCCCAAGCAGATGAAAACATTGTGTTAATGTTAGGGCCCTGAACCTAATTCATTATTAGTATATTAGTTATATTAGGTCTACCTAGTGGTAGTATATATAATTTCCACTTATCTCCTATTTACAATAAAGGAGATTCAATAGTATAGGAATCTTGTCTTGTGCATTGGATATATTATAAAAGGAGGTTGCCCCCTTGAAGAGTATTCTTACTCATTATCTCTTTTATCATTATAAGGACATTGACTCTCTTATCATTTCTATATCTATTCTATTTGGGTCACTTGGATCATAACATTTGGTTTCATAGATTATGATCCGTTCTTTGTCTCATTGAAAACAGGTCATCCTACCATTTTCAAAACATTTTTTTTCTAGGATGTTTCAAATAATTAAATTGTGAGGGAACTAATAAGATATATTGAACTACTTATGGTAAACATTTAAGACTTTTTTCCACTATAATTTTGGAGTTACAATTCGTGGAAATTAGGGTTTTTTGCTATTCCTAAAACTTATCTTGATCAAGTATTCTTGGTAAAACAATCACATATGAATCTAGAAAGCTCAAAATTGAGTGAAACTAATTTGCATAGGATGAATTAATTCAGGTAAAATATTCGGAATTAGATCTAAAAAATTGGACACGTGGCAAGCCATACAAGTTATCTCTCTTGAAAAGGAAAAAAAAAAAGGCAATTTTTTGGAAAGTTACACCATAACATTCTCTTGGCACATCATAATTTGGTTATATTTGGCACATCAAATAACACTTTATCTTTGTCTTCATTTTGTTCCTACAAATCCTCTAGTATATTCCCGATCCACATAATCTCCTTTGTTGTTGATGATTGCAGCCTCGTGTGACATTCTCCAGATCATTCTCCTCTGGAATGAGTTGAGTCAATCTGTGAGAGGGCCCATGTGATGGGTGTGTCATTATCCTCTAGACTGAGTTGAGATGATGTGTTCCCATGTGTTGGGTGTGCCCATGTGATGGGTGTGCATCAGACTCTGGATTGAGTTGTTATGACGTGTGGTCTCTTTTCTACTCCTCTGAACTGAGTTAGGATGACTTGAGATGGTATCCCACCTTGTAATCCTCTGGAATGAGTTGAGTCGACTTGAGATAGTCTCCTACCTTGTACTCCTATGGACTTCGTTGAGTTGGCTTGAGATGACTCTCCAGATGGTACTCCTGTGGACTTAGTTGAGTGATCTGTTGAGAGTGACTTTCCTATGGTTGAGCACATGTGGACATGTCCCTAGTGGCTAAGCACTAGAGGATGTGAGAGATCATTTTCTATATTGTGAGAGAGTGAGACTTTGGTAAAACCCTAATTTATGTTGTAAAGGGTACAAGTTGGCCCCATCATGCAAAGATAATTAATATTGTGTAATTATTAATTATATTCTTAAGTTGTACATGTCGACCCTATTGTGCCAAGTGTCATGTCCTTTGGTTGAGTTAATTCTTGTATAATTAAGAGATAGATCCCAATTGTGGATCATCTCTCTCATATAACTCAATTCTTGGTATGAAATTATGAGGATGGCAATTCACACTTCTCTAGGAGCTAGTTTTCTTAGTCATAGCAACACCCTATTGTGTGCTAGGTTTGGTGGTGGATGGTCGATTTTCTCTTGGCAGTATGGCAAAGGATTGTTGGTTTTTTCCCTTGATTGAGAAGGGTTTTCCCAGGATATTTTCTAGTGTTGTTTGTGCATGGTTATTCTTCTTGTGATCTTGGTTACTGCAACACGTGTATGATATTGCTACAAATGGTTATGGTTCATTTAATTCTAAACATAAATAAAACTGCATGCATGAGTTAAGCATAAAAAACTTAACATGGTATCATAGCAGTTCTTGAAGATGACTCTTGCACAGTAAAAAAAGGCATGAGATGACCCTGACCGAACAGTGTTTAAAGTGTTTTGGACAACATGGAAATCCAACCACCTTCTCTTTGGTGGCTCAACCTGCTAGAAAATGGTAGTCACAACCTGGGAGAGGCTCAGTATGCTAGTTTCGAGGCTTGACCTGCAATGAGAGAACAGTCACAACCTAGGAGAGGACTAGCATGCTAGTTTGAGACAACGACATGTCTATTTTTTGGGAGTCTGGACAGTCTGAGGTAGCCGACAGTTTTAGGAATCCCAATCGCTAAGTTTTGGAGGAGTTCTTGGGGAAGCTACTGAGGGTTGTCATAACTGCAGATCTAAAAATAAATTACAAACTAGTTTTGTGGGAGATCTGAGGTAGATCTTGATTGCCTTAAAATAAGTCCTATGAGAAGATCTGAGACCTACTCTAAGGTCTATTCTGCAACAAGGACAAGGCACAAGTCTGAGGTAGTTAAGGGAGAAAATTTTAGAACATTAAGGAAATTTTTGAAGAAAATTAGAGGCCAAATTATGAGAGAGGCTATGAGGGTTGTCTGAGGGAAGCATTAAGGTTGAATATCTAATGCCGAAAGACAATTTTTTTAGGTAATTGAAAACAAACTTGAAAGAAAATCTGAATTTTATTCAAAATACATTCTTGAAGGAAAATATGAAGTGTATGCAAACAACCTTTAAGGAAAATCTGAAGTGTATTCAAACAACATTCTTGGAGGCAAATCTGAGGAGCATTCAAACAACATCCCGAGGAAGATTTATTGATCAACTTTATAAATTCTTGAAGTTTGGTCCAGGCCTATACCAAGGCTTATTCTGAAGCAAACACGAGACTAGATCTAAGGAAGTGATGAAGATTTAGTGAAAGAAAATTGATGAAGATTAAAAATGAGTGTGCCATCCATTTGTCAAATTATCAAACATGAAGTACTGTCCAGAATGATGAAATCTTGAAGATATTTGATGTAAAAGGGATGTTGCAGATTGTACCAATTTTGATGCAGGAGCATCGTAATCCGTCAAGTGAGCATGAAGGCAGAAGACAACTGGAAATCACCAGCGCACATTTTTGAATTTTTTTGAAACATTAATGTAATAGTTAAGAGCAAGCACACTTGCATATTGTAAACATATCATGAGCGATTCACTCTCATCTATAGTAGGTAGAGGCATTTATGCATAGTTAATGTAAGTAGGTAGGTTTGAATGCATATTAGACAGTTTAGGAGCGTAGGAGGGAAAACCAACTATAGACACCCTCACCTTTGTATCATTGTAACATTAGAGAGATCATTGAGCATAGAGCAAAAAGAGAGAGTTGTAGTAGAGAGTTGAGGAGAAGGACCCATGTATAGAAGTTCTGAATTAATATATGAAGCTTTGATTTAGATTCATCGTGTTATGATGCTTTCTGTGTATACATGTTGAATGGTATGCTTATGGTAGTTTATTCTCTCTGTTATGCATTTGCTTTAATATTGTGTGAATGTATGATTTCATGTTGAATGGTTGAAGTCTGAAAGAGAGAGAACGAGTTTCAATTGTTTCTCTTCCTAAGTGAGAAGTTCCTGGAAGGAGTGCAATGAAATCGTCCGCAAGGAGTGCATTGATGGAGGCTCGGAGTTTATCTCTGAAAGCTCATGAGAGATACTGTTGTTCTCATTCCCGTAGAAGTGCAAGGGAGGCACAGAAGCCATGCAAGGTGTGCGTAGGCTGGTTGAAAGTTGGGAACCTATCAACCAAGGGGAGAGTAGAAGGAATACTATTGGAGGAGGGTGCACAAAGTCGAGATAACCAAATACTTAGAAGTATTTGAGGGATTGCCGCAAGGAGTGCGCGCAGAAGTCCTTTGGAGACTCGAAATTGTAGAGAAATCTCAGAAGGGTTAATGCCTTTGGAGTGTTCAAAGGAGGGAGTTGAAGTTATTTTGTAGGATTAAGTTCCAAGCGAAGGAACTTTAGTTTATTTCGCAGGAGTTATCAAGGAGCAAAGAGCGGTTGAAATTCTCTGTGGAGAATTCCTAAAATCACGAGGATTGTAGGATCTAGAGAAGTTGCAGAGTGATTAAAGATGAGTAATCTTTCCACTCTAGGATCCAGAATCAACGTGGACCATTGATCATGATCCAGAATCAACGTGGAGCGTTGATTGTTCTTTGCACAAGCCGTCGGATCATTTCAGCACTTTGGGTGTTGGGGAACGGAGAAAGCAGCGCCTTGGGAGCGAAAGTCCCAAAAACCCGAAAGAGGGACAAGTGGTAGGAGTCTACGTCAGAGATAGGAAGTGGTTGAGTGGACAGGTGGCGTGTCCTCATCAAAAAGGAGGAGTCAATCCTTGTTGACTATTTCAGGGTTCGGAGGTTAGAGAGTTGGGAGCTTTGCATTTGGATTCGCGAGATCACGAAGTCCGAAATCCTGATGAAGTGAGAAGTCCATTGTGGGGCCAACCTTTGCTGAACGTGTTGGGATTCGGCATTTCGGCATTTTCGAAGACAAGGGATCAAGGTTATTTGTTCTAAATTTCCCAAAATCGTGAAACATGATAACAGTTTCAGTGAATCGACATTTCGGGTTTCGGCAGTTGAAGGGTCGAGGAACTCAGAAGGAGAAGTTGTGAAATCTGAAGTTCCGAAATTAGAAAAAGTGTGATCATATTGTTTGATCGGAAGATTTGAGTTGGTGCCTAGTGTCTTTTCAAGTGGGCTCAACCCATAAGGACCTGTGGATACACTGTTGTGTGTGAAGGGTATTTCCAAGGGGAAACCAATGAGTCAATCAGGCTCAAAGGGCAGATTAGAACGATCATGCGCGGACCTTGGACCTGAGGGTTTGGGGGTCTACACTAGATTTCAAAATTGATCCTTGGGGTTAATTTTGAGAGTTTTCTATAAGTGCACCTTTTTTAATCTATAATGGACATCGAGAAGACTAAACTTGCAGCCCTTGTCACTATGAGACTAGACTTGTAGCTAGTGATGTGCAACACTTCAAGCCTTTGTCACTATGAGACTAGACTTGAAGATAGTGATGTGTAAGGAAAGAAACATTATCCACCTCAAAAGAAGTCAAGGAATGCAAGAAAGAATGACAAGGAGTTATTTTCTATCTCAGCTTTCTCAGGAGGAACTAAAGCAAGATTGAGCATGATTGCATACTAAGGTAAGTCTTGCACTACTTTCCTTATCTGACCATTACTCTATAGTAGCTTGTTTTTTTTATAATGAAGGGTATTATGCATGGTGTGGGATCCGTCATGAATTGGACCATTATCCCTGGTGCGGCAGTCCAAATGTTTTCTTGGTTGGTCATTATCCTAGTACAAGAGGCCATTTTGGTTGTTATCCCTTCGAGAGGCCATATTGGTTATTATTCTAGTACAGGAGGCCATTTTGGTTTTTATCCCTTCGAGAGGCCATATTGGTTATTATCCTGGTACATGAGGCCATGTTGCTTGTTATCCCTACGGGAGGCCAAATTTCTTATTTCATTATTGAAGGACCATTATCCCTAGTATGGGAGCCCATTTGTGTTGGTTGGTTATTATCCTAAGTACATGAGGCCATTTTGATTTTTATCCCTACGAGAGGTAATATTGGTTATTATCCTA
This sequence comes from Picea engelmannii, assembly GCA_009831015.1. Classification (NCBI taxonomy): domain Eukaryota; kingdom Viridiplantae; phylum Streptophyta; class Pinopsida; order Pinales; family Pinaceae; genus Picea; species Picea engelmannii. The sequence continues at coordinate 916,602 of ML777815.1, forward strand.
CCACATGAGGCAAACATAGTACTGCAAAGGCAGCATAGGACCTGATAAGACATGGAATGTCTCCAGGTTAGCAACACCAGAAAAGGAAGATGTTTATCCTTCAAACTTGAGAGGGAGTCACTTGACTCAGAGAGATTCAAACTGTTTAAGAAGAAGGAAGAGACAGTACCTTATCCCCCTTCAACAGTTCATAGGGAGACAATTATTGATCCTATTGATCTAGTTGATCTCGTAGCTCCAGTTGATGTTCCCAGAGACATTGCAGCAGGTCGGGAGAGGCCTACATGAGCTCAATAGACTCTGCTAGAGGTAGAGGAACATGCAACTCCTCATGATACACTCCAGGGGAGCAAGAGACCACAAATATTTTCAAGCTATGTTTCAGCTATGAGCCACATCATTGATATTGAACCTTCTTGTCATGGAGAAGCAACAAGACAACAATTTTTGAAAGATTCCATGATAGAAGACTATTAGTCCATATTGAAGAATCATGTGTTGGATATTGTTCCGAGACCGAAAGGGAAGTCTGTAGTGACTTCCAAGTGGATCTATAAGATAAAACATGTAGTTGATGGAAGTGTTGAGAAGTACAAAGAGAGATTTGTGGCTAGAGGATTCTCTCATGTGGAGGGAATTGATTATGAGGAGACATTTGCTCCTATTTCCTGATACACTTCAATCCATACAATTATTGATCTTCAATCATCCATGGGTTGGAGACTACATATAATGGATGTAAAGAAAACCTTTCTCAATGGTGAGATTGAGGAATAAGTTTACATCGAGCATCCAGATGGATTTGTGACTCATGAGAAGGAGTCTCATGTATACAAATTTTAGAAATCCATGTATTTTGTTACCTCGTTCTTGGTATGAGAAGATTGATGGATACTTGATGAGTTTGGGCTTCAACAAGAGTGTTTCTAATCCAAACCTATACTACAACAGTCTTGGTGACAAGTGCCTGATTTTGGTCCTAACCTATTCCTCACCAATTTAGAAATCCGTATTTTTGAATGCAAGTGTGCATTAGCTTCTAAATTCGAGATGAAATAGTTTGGTATGATGCACTACTTATTGGAATAGAAGTGTGGTGAGAGGACTAATGATATTCTCCTGTGTCAGGGGAAAATGAATAGTTGAGATATTGAAGAAATTTGGGATGATGGATTGCAAATCCATGCCTACACCAATGGTGATGAACTTGAAGAAGATGAATGAGGCTTCTTTTGAGTCAGGAGAGATTGATCCACATATTTACAGACAACTAATTAGATCATTGGTGTATATGGTTAATACCCGACCTGATATATGATATGAAATAAGTGCACTCAGTCAGTTTATGAGTCAGTCGAGACAGACACATTGATAGCATGGAAGCATGTGTTGATATATCTACAAGGCATAGTTGGTTATTTCCTGAGATATGCCCCCAGTGTAGACATGAGATTGCAGGGATATGTCGATGCAGATTGGGAAGGGAGCATTGTGGACCAGAAGAGTACATCCAGTTGTTTTTTTACTTGGGGATCTACCATGGTTTCTTGGTGCAGCAAGAAACCAAATTTTGTGGCTTTGAGTACTTCATAAGCAGAGTACATTGCATTATGTGTGGAATTCCATGAAGCAATGAGGCTTTGCAAGATCCTTGTAGACTTATTTGTACATGATATGGATTCCTCTGTTATCCATTGCGATAACTAGAGATGTGTGAAGCTCTCTGAGAATCCAGTGTTTAACGATAAATCGAAACACATTGAGATATGGTGCAGAGGAAATCAATACATGTGAAGTACCTTTCTACACACGAGAAAGTTGCATATGTCTTCACCAAACCGTTTGCCAGGATGAAGTTCGAGTAATTCTGTGAGAGACTTGTCCTGATGGAGAATACCTCCCTAGCTGAGAGGGACTGTTGATGATTACAGTGTCGTGTGACATTCTCCAGGTCATTATCCTCTGGACTGAGTTTATTCGATCTATGAGAGGGCCCATGTGATGGGTGTGTCATTCTCCTCTGGACTGATTTGAGATGATGTGTGCCCATGTGTTGGGTGTGCCCATGTGATGGGTGTACATCAAAATATGGACTGATTTGTTATGACATGTGGTCTCTTGTCTACTCATCTAGATTGAGTTGGATGAATTGAGATGGTCTCATGCCTTGTACTCCTTTGGACTGAGTTGAGTCGGCTTGAGATGTTCTCCTGCCTTGTAATCCTATGGAATTAGTTGATTTGGCTGGAGATGACTCTCTAGATGGTACTCCTGTGGACATAGTTGAGTGATCTGCTGAGAGTGATTTCCCCATGGATGAGCACAAGTGGACGTGTCCCTAGTGTCTGAGCACTAGAGGATGTGAGAGATACCTTGCTATATTGTCAGAAAGTGAGACATTGGTAAAAACCTAATTTATGTTGTAAAGGGTACAAGTCAGCCCCACCATGCAAAAATAATTAATATTGTGTAATTATTAATTATATTATTAAGTTGTACAGGTCGGCCCTATTGTGCCAAGTGTCATGTCCTTTGGTTGAGTTAATTCTTGTATAAATAAGAGATAGATCCCCATTGTGGATCATCTCTCTCATATAACTCAACATTTGGTCTAAAATTATGAGGACTACAATTCACACTTCTCCGGGAGCTAGTTTTCTCAGTCATAGTAGCACCCTATTGTGTAATAGGTTTGGTGGTGGATGGTGGATATTATCTTGGCAGTATAGCAAATGATTGTTGGGTTTTTCCCTTGATTGAGAAGGGTTTTCCCAGGATATTTTCTGGTGTCTTTTGTGCATGGTTATTCTTCTTGTGATCTTGGTTACTACAACACTTGTGTATGATATTTATGCAAATGGTTATGGTTCAGTTAATGCTAAACATAAACAAAACTACATGCATGAGTTGAGCATAAAAAACTTAACATTTGTCACCTCTACAACAACCACATATTATGCCTTTGTAGTGGAATTTGTTGGAGCAGATCATTTGTGTGATCTCCAAGAAATAGTAGTTGATCCAAGATTCATGAGATATCCTAAAGTAGACACTCCATTCTCCTTATTGCCATTCGAGTTTGAATCTATATATCCAACTAGTTTGAAGTCATCCAACTTATAGTATTTGAGCCCAAAGTATTGAGTTCCTTTCAAGTACTTTAGAATTCTCTTTGCAACACACCAATGTCCTTCACAAATTTTTTGCATGAACCTAGAAAGGATCCCAACTACAATGAAATGTATGGTCTAGTAGTAGTAAGATAGATAAGACTCCCCACAAGATGAATATATTTAGTTGCAACCTCAAATTCGTTCCCTTCTTTTGATGTTAGCTTAAAATTTTGGTGTATTGGAGTAGAGAGAAGATTACAGTCAACCATGCCAAATTTGCTCAACAATTCTCCAATGTACTTTTTTTGGGAGATGAATACATGTTTTGGATTCTAAGTTACTTCAATACCCAAGTAGTATTGAAGATATACCATGTATGAAATATCAAAACCCTTCTTCAATTCTTTCTTTATGGATGCAATATATGCTTCATTGTTCCTTATTATCAAATGATCATATACATACACCATACGATATACAACATTTTTTCCAATTTTCTTAACAAACAAAGTTGCATCATCAATATTAAAATGCTTGATCAATTCTTGAAATTGATCTTCAAAATATGCTCAATTAACTTTTCATACCATGTGTGAGGTTATTGTTTTACGCCATACAAATATTTCATGAGCTTGCATACCTTATGCTCTTGACCTTTCATATAAAACACTTTTGGTTGACACATGTAAACATTCTCTTTCAAGTCTCCACTCAAGAAGGCTATCTTCACATCCATGTGATGAATATTTCACCTGTTATGTGTAGCAAAAGACATCAATTCACGAATGGTATCCCATTTTGTTGTAGGGGAAAAAGTCTCCTTATAGTCTATGCATACTTTCTATGATATTGTTTTTCCACAAGCGTCACCTTATGCTTGTCAAGTGATCCATCTGATTTGTACTTGTTCTTGTAGACCCTCTTGTAGGAAATTGGTTTGGTTCCAAATAGAGGATCCACTAGCTTCCATGTCCCATTCTTGATGATAGCATCACACTCCTTTTGTATGACTTCTTTCCACTCATCATGAGAAACAAATTCTTCAAAGGAAGTTGGTTCAATGTTAGTACATAAATATAACTCACAAGCAAATGAAACGTTCATATCATTTGTGTTGGGTATGTGTTATATTCTTTGGAGGGGGTAAGAGGGGTCAAAGTGCTCCCTTTTTTGGCTTTTTTATTATGTTCGTTTTTGGGCGGTTTTTCAACACATGGTTTTCGCCGATGGTTTTCTATTTCCGATTAAGGAATTAGGGTTGTTGACTAATCTGGGTTATTGGATTAGGTTTTTGGATGCTACGAGATCCTATATGTATATTGTATTGTAAAAAATGTAGGATGTGACTGAATATATAATATGATGGTTTTCCCAATTTGGTTTTTCAGGGGAAAAATCTATGTGTAATGTGTGTATTTTCCATTGTATCTTTTCTGTTCTTTTATTGAAAATATGTTTGTAGTAAATAATTGTACAAGGTTAAAATCTACAATTTGCATCATCTCAATCTTAGTTATGTACATCACCATAATCTAAATCATCTACATAACCTCCATCTTGTCTTGTACAACTTCTGGTTCCTATATTTCCAAGCTCATCAGGATGAACACTTTCAAGTGTCTTTGTGAACCACTTTGGTGGACCTTTATAAGATGTTCCAAGTTGCTCCAGTGATTTAGATGGTGTTGCATTCCCATCAATGTTCAACCTTTCAATACTCTCAATCACATATTCCAATTGAACGATGTGTTCTGATTAATTGGTTGGTTATTCTTCATGAGGGGGAGATGGCGCTTCAAAAGGAGATTCCATATATTGATCCAAGATAGGGATACCCCCTTCAAGATGTGGACTATCATCATCAAACTCATGATATGTATTTACATGGGTGAATCTATCCAGACAATCAAGCAACCACTCAATAGTATTGTCATTCTTAGTGGATTAAAGAAAAACCATATCTCTAGAAAAAATGAACTTTTTGTTTACCTCATCATAATATACTATACCTTGGTGATATTTGAGTACCCCAAGAAGATGAAATTTAAACTCCTTGCACCAAGCTTGTTTATTTTCTCCCTGGCAATTAAGGAATAGAAGGTGGAACCAAAAACCATGAGATACCTTACCGAATGAATGCAACTATTCCACATTTCATAAGGAGTCTTGATCCCAAGAGCATGAGATGGACTCATGTTTCTCACATAAACTACACATATAACTACATCATCTCAAAACATCAACTTCATATTCTTGAAAAATAACATTGAATGTACCATGTTCAAGAGTTTCATGTTCAATCTTTCTGCTACACCATTATGAAAAGGATTGTATGGAACATTGGTTTGATGTTTGAATCCATGTTGAAAAATTTAGGTTTCCATTACAAGTATATTCCCTTCCATTATCAATACAAAGAAAGATAATTCTAGATTGTGTTTCATTTTTAATCCATACATGAAATTTTTTAAATGTTTCAAATGCTTGAGCCTTATGTTTCAACAATTAAACCCAACACATCCTAGTGTAGTCATCAATAAAATTCATAATATATTTTTTTACCAAAAGTAGATGGAATAGGCATGGGGCCACACAAATCAAAGTGTATCAACTCTAGCCTTCTACATGCTCATGAGGTCGAATCATGAAAATGATGCTTTCTATCTTTACGAAGGATACAAGTCTCACATTGCTGCAAATTCCTTGGAATGGTAGGCAGACCAAAAAACACGTACGAAGACTATCCTATTTGATGTTCCCAAATATAGCTTACCACAAGAGACTAGAAGACAATGTACATTCATCATGATGAGAAAKGTATGCATAATTTTGTTCCTTTGCAAATGTTCCTTTTAGCTTAAAAAATATTCCATCCTCCCATCCTATCATGATGACCATGTTGTCAAAAGACCTCCTTATTTCAACCTGTACATAAAAAATGTGAATATAATTTCCTTGTTKTCGAATGTTCACAAGAGATAGMAAGTTCCTCCATAAATTAGGAAGATAGATAACATCGTGCAAATGAATGTCCCAAAATCTAGGTAATTTKACCTTGATGGTGCCAATTCTTGCAAGTTTGAGACTTGATATATCTACAAAGTACACTTAACCCTCTACATTATCAATCAATTATTCAAATAAATATATTTGAAATGTCATGTGTCATGTAGCACCAATGTTAAGAAACCAAGTATCTTTATAAGAATCAAATGAAGCTTTACCTTTGTATTCCTTTTGTTCCTACTTGTCCTTGATGGGTATGGAAAATATGGCATTTCAGGCACTCGTCATCTCCCCCCAACCTGAAGATGTCACATGGCCTCATGCAACCAGTTGATCAACTTGAATCAAAGTCATCATGTGAAGAACTATAGTGAAGGTTGTTAATGTTGAAATATTGGTGTCCTTGACCATTAACTGGGTAATATCCTCCGTTAGACTCAATCTCCTCTCAGTATCTATCCTCAACCTGTTGTTCCAAGTCCTAATCAAACTAATATTTAGGTGTAGGAAACCATATCATAGGTTAGTGGAATCTCAATTCAACCCATTGATTACTGCACTTCCTCATACATTGAATATACCTCCTTACACGTTGTAATGATACCCTAATATTGGGGTAACTGAAAGCATCCCTCTTTCTCATTTATTTTGTGGCTTTCATCCACCTCTGAATACACCCTTCCATAGCAGATTCTTTCAAAAATCTTGTACGTTCCATGTAATGGGAGATGGATTCTTGTTGGGTGTTAGAAATTAATTAAACATGGGTAGAAAAGTTAACCCATGCATAATGTGAAATGAGAATGGTTCGGGGTCTATGAAATTCACCTCTCACCCAGAGGTTGCAACCCCGATTCTTCTGAGCGATGAACATAGAAACCTTCCATTGAGCCTGGTTACTCAAGACCGATGTAAAAGTGAACAACTACATGTCCCCAACATAGCGATTTGGATTCCACTCTAGGTCATAATATAGAATAATATTGTGTTGATACAATTCACATAATAAGTTCTTCTCTTCATTGTTTCTTTCATGCTACACTTCCAAAAATGTTTTTGTTAACTTTACCTTACGATGCTTCCCTGCAAATATTTCCTTGTATTTAAAAAATAGATATATTTCACATAAGAAGATAGAATATATAGGGGAGGGTACCCCGAAGCTAAGAATAAACTCAATGAGAGAGATCATATGTTCCTTTTCTTCTTTAAGAATTTTTCTCGAGATTGTAATTTGGAGGCCTTTTCTACATCATTTTTCCATTGGTCCCATTTACACCGATGGATTTCTAAGTGTTCATCCCATCGATGCCTAAGGTTGTATATCACCTGTCGACATTCATCTAAAGGTATTGTTCCATTCTCATAGGCCTCAATTACATTTTTCCATTCAGAGATTTGGACTCTCAACCGGAAATCATTGTCATAAGTTGTTTGGACTAAGATACTTTGGACAATTTTCTTCATATCATCTTTCTGAATTGCATCATCAATGCATGTGACCTATGTATCATGTTCAAACTTTGTTTGTACTACCACCATCTACATAACAGGCCTAGTTTCATCTTTCTGATTCCCCTTGTCCTCAGTAAGGGTTCTCACAATTTGAGTTTCAACATCAATGCAATTTAGTCTTGGGGTAATGGTGGACATTTTTTTCCCAGTGGACAACTTGACTAATGATCCCTCATGAGGAGAAGGTGGTTGATTGTAATTCTAAGAAATTTGGGCAAGATAGTCTAAGATTTCTCATGCTTGAAAAACTAGTAGCTTAGCCTTTAATCTTGTAATTTTCTTCCTTCACTTTTGGTTGATCTTCATTAATTCAATATTATGTTTGAAAATTATAGCATATAAAGGTCTTAGCTATGTGTTACTTGAATTTGATATCCTTTGTCTACGCTTGGTGGGTTTTATTGAAATTTCTTTCTTGGTAGGTACGGTCTAGTCCATGTTTCTGGAAGCTACATCCCCTACTAGTTATTGTGTATCAGTAGGATTTGAGTCCCCCCTTACTGATCCTTATGTATAAACATGTCCAGTTTATTCTCCTATTGGTTCTTGTGTAAAAATAGGTGCAATTTGTTCTCCTACTGGTTCTTATATAACACCAGGTGCAATTTTTTCTCCTGCTAATTCTTGTGTAACAACATGTGCAATTTATTCTCCTGTTGGTTCTTGTGTAACACCAGGTGTAGATTCTTCTCCTGGTGGTTCTTGTGTAATAATAGGTGCATTTTATTTATGGGATACTACTTATGTCTTTGTGGAGGAACACATTCTCCTTTTCCTTGGGAATTGTATATCATGAATCCATCTAACTTTTCTTTTTTCTCTTAGACCTAGTTTCCATTTTCAAGGAGGAACCCCCAATAACTTCCAAATCATTGTCATGTGAGAGTGGTGGTGTAGCTTCTTGGTGTTACTCTATTTCTCTCGAGTGTTTTCCCGTGACCTGCTTTATTTCTATCTTGTTGTAGCTTCTTCTTCCATTCTTTGTTCTGCCATAACTTTGAAGGGGTTTCCTATGGAATTTTCCCATGTACACCCTTCTCATTCCAAATCATGCACTACTATGATTTTAATTATCCCATGGCACGAGACACAATCCATGCATCTTTTAGTGTCTCTGACACTCTGTTCCATTTATTGCAATGTTCTCCAAAGGAAAAAGGGCATATTTAACAACCTTTGGTGTCGAAGATGGTTCAAAATATTGAGGTGGTTACATAATATAATGTCATGATGACCCTCATAGGTGATATATTTATTTACAAAGTAGGAAACATCCAACCATGGTGAGGACAAAGACCTTCTGTAGAACCCTCTTATTTTATTTACCATGTCTCATTTTCCTGTAAAAATTCCTCCTTGAAATATGGAATAAACATTTTCCTAGAATACCACCATCCTCCTACCTGCAACAACCTTGTGACTGTAGCCAATACATTTTCATCTATTGCAATTTGGATCCCCCTTACCTCTGTCCTAGTTTCCTGCAGGTTCTGTAGAAATTCTAATGCAATCCTCTCATCAAATCCCTATAACTTTTCAAAATACGCCAACCAACCTGCATCCTAAAAAATATGTTGTGCTTATTCATATGCCTCCAATAATTCCATGCCTACGGGCTCGTGGAGAATGATCAAGGCCCCATGGTTACATCAGGAGAAGTACTATGATCGATTTGGTTGTAGAGGAAGGCACAAAACACTTCAAATGGTAAAGGAGTGACTGCTTCCCAACGTACCAAATTTTGAATGAGGGATAGTGGAAAAGGTAGTTAAGACTTTATATGGAATTACCTCCATGGATTTTCATGAATTTATGGTGAAAGAAAGAGAAATATTGCAGTGGTAGTGAGGTGGTAGGTAATGATAGATTTCCACCAAACCGAATTTGTGACTTCTCATGGGTAATGAATGATAGGAGCGATGAGGAGACAATTAAATTACACCATAAGTTATGTCAATTAGTGAAAACTACATCATTTGTGAAAGAAAAATGCCTTTTATTATGTACCCATGTGTTGTAACACACCCAACCCCTAAATACCCTTTCTAGGGATGAGGCATCAATTTTTCGCTTTCCTTGGTGCATTTTCAGTCCCTTACTTAAGAAAAACCCTCTTAATCAACTCCCCCAAAACTTACATCTCTCACTGTGTGCTTGAACCAATTAGTGAGGTCTTACTTGTGACCTTGGGCTGAAAACCAAGAGCTAAGAGCCTGCATTAGAAAAGATTTTGTCACTTCAGAAGTTCCTAGACTTCGGGAGTTCCAAAAGTGTTGCCAAATTCTTAGATCATCGTACAACGTAGGGGATCAACGGTTCACATCCTCCACTGAGATCTACGGTTAAAAATGAGGCTTTAGTACTCAGCACTGAACATACATTTTTCCTAAACCTAAAATTCTCGAGGTCTCGCCACATGGCCTTATCCATTCAGAGATCAGAGTTTGGAGATTGACGATCTCCATCGAGCATTCCTTTTAACCACACTATGTCCAAACTCCCAAACTCCTGATATCTCGCCATGTGTCCTTGGCCCTTCCGTGGTCGACATTCGATGATCTGTGTCAAGCATTCCTTTTTACCACACTATGTCCAAACTCCTGAACTCTCGATATCTCACCACGTGGCCTTAACCATTCGGTAGTCGGCAATCAACATTTTGTGTTGGACATTCCTATATTGTACCACGCCCCATGTCTTTTGAACTCTTGAAGCTATCCAAACTCCCAGAGTCGTGGACATGTCACCAGCCATGTAGGCTAGGTGACCACAAACCAGAAACTAACACGAGGCGAGGGTCAAGGGGTGACACATGTCCTCAATAGGTGGTGACATGTGTCATGCTCCAACGAGAACAATGGTATATGAACTGCCTGAAAATGGGTGACACATGGCATGTGTAATGCGAGTCCACATCACATCTAATGACATCATCAAGACACATCATCAAAGACTGATAACTACTCATTCATTCTATCTAACAGTCCACAAGGTTCCACATAGATCCATAGATCTACGATTCTCATAACTTCACGGCTCTGGCTTCGGAGCTTACTGAATCCTCTCAACGCAAATCCCTCGAAGAGCTAAGTCTCTAGACTCTCATATATTGTGCCATGTGTCCTCTTCGACCAATGATCAAGATTTACTTTAGCGTTCGTGACTTTGACAATTTTCACTCCTTGAAAACCCTTGGCCAAATTCCTCTAGAGTATGAAGTATTTGGACCATGGGATTGCGTGCCACATACCTATCCATACAACGGTCCTTATCACTTCGGTATTTTGGAATTTGAGGCTTCGACGTGTATCTCTCATCTTCGCTTTTGGACCACTCCAGATCTATTTCCACATGTACCTAGCATCTATGGTCAAGGTTTACTTCAACTTGTAGAAATTTGGGGAAAACTCACACGTTTATAGATCATCAAATACCCAGACTCCCGGATAACTTTGGATATGTGGACAAGTGTCCCTCCAGTTCAACGGTCCAGATTAACTCCGCGACTCCATAATTCGGAAGTTCTGGCGTTAGATCATTCCTATTCTCTCAAAGTAGCACTTCACTGAAGCTCTTAATGCTTCCCTTCCTACATCCTATCTAATGCCTCAAAGTGATCTATGTTGAATCCCTAGATCGATGGTCCTTGTCGATTCACAACTTCGACTATTTTCGAGGATTGTGGAATCACAAGTCCCGAAGTCTCGAAGCCGAAGAGCTAGACCCTTTTTGGACTAGAAAAGGGTTCCTAGACCCTGGTCACATGGATACTTTGGAAAATCTAGGGGATAAGAGCTACTAATTTAACAACAATTGGGTTAAGGACATCGACACGAGCCCTCGGTTAGATGGGTGAATAGTCTAAAAGGAAAATGCCCTTCTCCCATAGAGATGAACTTGACATTCCTACCAGTGTGAATTGAAAGGATCAACATGATTTAGGAATTGTAGTTACTCCTACCTCGACTCTACTGCGAAATCACATCCCATGACTCTCTAGCAGCTAAATTGAGATAAATCAAGGATCACATAGATAAAATAGTTTACAAAAGCAAATGAGCATTTCTAGTAATTGTCCAAATACTGAAAGACTTAACCATAAACACAGACATTCCATCATCGCATCCAATATATATACACGTAGTATGATAATATTTATCTATTTCAAATCATAGCCAACGAACTAATTGTGGGTGTGCACCTTTCCCCCCAACCATAGGCTCAGAGGCATTCACTCTTAACACTCTATCCACCCCCGTGCCAAACCATGATATCACTAGGAAAATTTCAAAGTTTCTCAGGGATTTATTCTTTGTCACAGTCTCAGCGAGGTTTATGAGATGCCTCATCAACATCAATATTGGGGTCTCCTGCTCAGTTCACACTCTTTTGTGATTTCTCAGAGATCTCTTCTTTCCTCTCTCCAGTAACTAGAATAGCTTACCAAGATTTATGTTCCCCTTCACAGCTTGAGAGCTTCATTCCCTCTCTCCCTTTTGTATGTCTTTTCTCCTCCTCGAGAAGGTTATGGACCTATCTTGTTCCTTCTGTCAGAAGGAAACTCGGGTCAGTCTAGGTCTACAGGACTCTGTAGTACTTTGGGCTGACAATTTCTTATTTACTTCGCCAGACCATGCTTCCATTCATGGGGGTGATTGATGGTTCAACCACCAGTCCTTTTCTTCGTTTTCCTTGGGTTTAGGATGAGGTGTATCATTTCAGCAAGGAGAAATTTGGGTCATTTGACATAATGAACCCTCTCCATAATTTTCCCATTTCTTTCCTCTAGTGATATTATGGCTAGTACTTCAAGGCTTCACCTCCATAGCCAGTCGTTAGCAATATAAACAAAAAACATTTACATTGTTCACATGCCATAGCATGGAAATCCTAATTTAAGGATTAATTACAAGTTGGGAGAAACATGGGTATTACAATCTCCTCCTGCTTAAAAGGAACACTATCCCCGATGCTCTTTCTCATCAACACATGTCATGCCTTTTTCATTCATCTACTTCAGAAGTATTGACCCTCTGTCTTGGTCAGGTCCTTTTCAGAATATTGGCCTTCTTCACCTATATTCAATAACCTTGGACACTGAGCATATTAATCTTTCATGTTCAAAATTTCTATTGTTGTGCAAAATTCAAGAGGAAAAATTCTCATATTCTAGCACAATACTTATCTGTGTAGTCGGTGGATTTGAATACACATGGATGTCTAGTTATCTAGGATCATTGTCTTTCCTGGACATACCCATTGTGTGGATGATCCCAATCAATAGTTTATAAGAATTATCAAAGTCTCCTCTTCCTTGCGGTCACTTACCTTCTAGGCCCAGGCATCCCCTTATTTGTTATACATATCCTTGAATGATCCATCTTTCCTTTCTAAGGATTTCTCACACAAGAAGAATTTATGAGACTTCATTTAGAATTACAGTCGAGGCATCCCTCATAATTTCCCTGTCAAGGCATCCCTCCAGATTGTGTTTCCACAACACAACATGTTCTAGGTGATCATGGCTTACCACTGAGTTCTCCTGTCCTAATCAATAGCCCTTTTTTTTGTTTTTACTCCAGCTTGACAACCTTAATCTGTCCTCCGTAGACAAATATTTTTCATCTCACTTGTATCACATGTATACAAAATTATGAGAAATTATCATCAATTTCAAATTCATAATTTTCTTGCAAATCTGTTACCCACAGATTTCCACATTCCCCATTTATTTTTAGATCTTTTCCACACAAGAACCAAATTCACAAGTATGGGACTTTCCTTCCCATAGCATTTTATCTCATCGGGCAATTGGTCTTCCTTATGGGCTTACAACAATGCCATATCCAAGACCCTCTCTTCCTCCTGCAACTTCAACATTCCTCAACTAAACAAATTGTTAGTTCTAATGCACATTATATTTTCAAACAATGCATAGTAACAGTCCAAGTCATTTTCATATATTCAAGGGTACAAAGTAAAAGGGAAAGTAATATTGTTATTATTATTATTATTTGTAAGCATCCTTTAAACATACTAAATTTTCCAAATGCAATTCAAATATTAAATGACTTTAATCAATGTGCCAATATTCATGGCCACATTGATACCCAATACATCCTTGTCTTGATTTTCAATCCGCCACACTTGGTGACCAACACTCCGCTATGGTGTGTTGAAGTTTAACCAACCTCTTCACCATATGGCTTTTTATTTCTTGTTCACTCTTACAATAGGACTATGCTTCGTTCTATAGGTTGATCACGATCCCAAATTGGTGCACATGAAACTAAATGTTTCTCTTGAATGCACCCAAGCATTCTTCCTTCATTAGTAACCAGGGTGCCAACACTCATGGACACCAAATTTTCTCTTTTCTATAACACCTATACAATGTAAGTAAAATATTGGAAGGCCCTCCTTCCTCAATGGGAAATTTGTTGTCTACCGTTTATGCAACCCTACATTTCCTCGAAGCAATTCCATGCAATGTGCTAACTATGAGCATCCTTATTCCGCAATATCCCTAGATTGGTCATTGTACCCATGGTAATCTTTACTCATGCATTTTCTTGCAAGTATTTTTAACTCGTCCTTGAATGGCATAGACTTCATCTCTTTATTGTTTAGATTATTCCTTCCTGAATCTTATCCTTCTTGGGTAGAAATGGCATACAACAACCACTCAAAATTATTTACATATCATTAGGATAATGAAATCTTTTTAGAAGGGATTCCTACCAATTCCCTTCATACCTTATTCCACATAGGTATGAAAATTATTATACCTGCTCTGGCTGCTAGAACCCTCTCGGATATTACCTTATCAATGGTGCTTTGTGGAGACTTTTAAAGTCCCTTCAACAATATTTTAACAACAACCTCCTCATAGTTATCCTTTGCTTGAGGTTGTCCATCATTGGAAATTGTGTTTCTCAACAATGCTAATTCCTCTCTACCCATGCCATCCATAATGAATATATATTAGTTGTTAGGTAAAATAAAAATGCATGTATCATAGCATTTTAGTCAATAAAACATTTTAAAATATGTCCTAGTATATATTTATGCACTTCACTACATTATTCTTAATGTTTTCAAGAGTTTAAAACAACAATTCTCATTTTTTTCTACAGTCATACAACCATCATCGCTATGGTGTCAAACATTTACCTTTCATCAGCACACCAGTTTATCATCCTAGAGAAAACATAATATACAACAAGAAAGGATTTAAGAGCTCTTTCCTTTTCCAACTCCTTCTACACAGCCTGGGACTTTTAGTCCATCTGGGCTATTTTCCAAGGCCTTACTGCCTTTGTTTAATATGGCTTCAACCAATCCTATTCATTTAAACTTACTTACTTACTTATTCTCCTTTATCCAACTGTACTTGTTCTTCATAGCTGCTCATCTAAGACCTACAATTATGTTAATCAATCCCGAGTCCTTAGGGTGAGAAAAGTGTTCCTCCTTTTCTCCTTCTTTGCTTATTATATCTGCTTCTTATTATGATCTTGCTTCTCTTTTCCTTGGGAATCCTCGGTTAGGCTCACCCTAAATCTTAGGATACATAAACATGATTTAATAGCAAACCTTTTGTTCATAATGAGCCATGACCCTGTGCACGTTGAAAATTACCATTCAGTTATCAGAATGGTCTACCCTCGTGGGTTAGTTTTGTACTCATATATTTTGTTTTAGAATGTAATCCATGATTCTTCTATAAATAGGCTTGTATCCCACTCCTCAATTCTCATTAGTCATTAAGGTTATGACTTCGTTCTTCTAACAGAGTCTTCACATAGTTCCTCCACATGGAACTCCTTTAACATGCAACTTCCTTATTGCGTATACTTCTCTATATGTGATGGCCTCAACCTTGAATTAGCTTCGGTTGTTTACCAAATATTCCATAAGGAATATAAACATGCATCTTTGTTATGCATTCATATTATTTTTCCACACGTATTCCTTGTTTTGCTAACTTACATCCATGATGCACTTAACCACATGCATAATCATAAATCATTTAACTTATGATTGTTCACAATTGTTCTCATGTAGTCCTCAAAGGCTTAATCATGTTGCCTTTTGTCATGACAACAAATCATCCTTTCTCATTTACTCTTTCATCTGTTTATAGTAACCTTTTGTGAGGGAATGGAACACATTCCCCTCAAGCCATCATTCAAACCCAATCTTTCATGACTCCTCATAATAGAGTCAGCCATGCATTCATGGTATTCATTCAATCTTGGCAAGTATAATTATTTTCTAACATATCACTCATCAAGGAAACCATATTGTGTCTTTATTATACATATACCCTTACATCATACATATGTCACTTTCACATTTAATATCATTCATACCTAGTTGGTATTAATATTAGGCTTCCTATCAAGAATATTCACAATGAATTAAATCCATGCACTCAATCCTATACACACCTAGCCCAAACATACATCATGCAAGCTCATTGCTTGCACCCTTTCCATGTTATACATGCACATGGACACATCAAACTTCTAGATCCTTCTCCCAAGGATATTATTTCCATTCTCAAGACGTGTTCCATAGAGATACTCAACACTGATTTTTCATCTTGTTTGGGAGCTTGCAATCATTCTCATGCTACCCACATGCCCAATTTGACAGACATAATCATAACTATGTCTCTTTTTCCGTATGACAACAATGAGCAAGAATTTTTTCTTGCCTCTGGTGTTTTAAGTTGACTTAATAACCCATAAATATTATTTGGGAAAATCCAACAGTTCTCCAAGGAAACAATACAGCTTATCAAGCTTCTCTTGCATGCCTCAAACCATTCTTGGTCAACATATTTCTACAAGGGAATCTTTTCCTAAACTCCCTCTTACAACTATATGAGTATACCAAGATATTTCCATATGGTTATCATCCACCAATAGATATCAATTTGACCCATTTGGCTTCTAGAAGTTCCCCAACACTTCCATTACCACATTCATGATCAACATTTAATCAACCATTTTACCTTATTTATAATAAATTTTAATGTCCAATAAAATTTGGAATATTCCCTTAAAACCCAGATATAATTTCGAATTATGTTACTTACTAAGTATTCAAGTTCAGAACTCCAGAGTATATTTAGGTCATAATCATTCTTAATCATTATAACTATAATTCTTCCTTCTGTTCAACAACAGTCAGGGATGAAGGTTACTCTCCTCCTCCCACAAGAATTCGGGTAGACTAGTTTCCTATCCACCAAGCAAGGGAGGATACTGTGATTTCTCACTTAATCATTCTATATATCTACAACTCTATTTATCAGCTTGATTAGAAAAACCCTTCCCAACAATTCTTGTGCCCAGAAAAAAAATTTGTTTCTCGGTTCCCTTTGAAAACCAAGATTTGTGCATCCTCTCCCTTTTCAGAGAATGGTCACCAGACTCATTCTCTGATTGTGAGGGGTTATACACATATACCAAGTTTAATTATCCATTAAAGAAATAATTATTACTGCTGCGGATCCTTTCAATCCATTCACATCCAAGTCTCACTATTAGTTCCCATTGACATAATCCCACTCCTGTAGGATCGAATTATCATTTCCAAAAATAAAATGGCAGGATTCCTCTGCCATAGACTAGCATGATTCAATGTCATTGGGTAAAATCCCAACTAAATTTTAAATCTGTATCCTTCTACCCAAGGAGATTATGCAGATGATTTCTCTTTGGCAGAAATATTCACAATAGGCTCATATTAGCCTTAGTAACCCGATCTTATGTCTGTACAACAACTTGTGCGATTGCATAGTGAGTTAGAATTCTTTATTTGGAAACATTAGAAACATATATTGCATATTTCCAAAACATATATCAATAGTAGGAGGTTTCATTCCCTGCTTAAGTAGAGGTTTACTACGAATCTTAGGAATGGGTAAACTAGGGTGTTACCCCTTAAGTTCCTTTAATAACATTTATATGTGAATCACGCATGAGCCCAAGTAGGCCAAGTGTTGTTTCCATGCTCTGATACCGATTTGTAACATACCAAACCCCTAAATACCCTTATTATGGATAGGCATCAATTTTTTGCTTTCCTTGGTGCATTTTCGGTCCCTTACTTAAGAAAAACCCTCTTAATCATCTCCCCCAAAAATTACATCTCTCACTGTGTGCTTGAACTAGATAGCAGGCTCTTCCTCGTGACCTTAGGCTAAAAATTAGGATCTAGGAGCCTACGTTAGTAATGGTTTCGACACTTCAAAAGTTCCCGGACTTTGGGAGTTCAAAAAGTGTTTTCAAATTATTAGATCACAAAACGATGGAGGGGATCAACGGTTCACATCCTCCGCTGACATATACAGTTAAAAAGGGGGCTTCGATACTCGACATTGAACATACCTTTTTCCTAATCCTCGAAGTCCCGAGGTCTCGCCACATGGCCTTAACAAGTCGATGATAGATGTTTGGTGATTGACGACCTCCGCCAAGCATTCCTTTTCACCAAACTATTTCCAAACTCCTAAAATCATGATATCTCGCCATGTGACCTTGGCTCTTCGATGGTTGGAATTCGATGTTCAACGATCTTCATCTCGAACTCTTGATATCTCACCACGTGGCCTTATCCCTTCGACGGTTAAAATTTGACGTTTTGTGTTGGATGTTCCTATATTGTACCATGCCCCATGTCTTCTAAACTCTCGAAGCTATCTAAATTCCCAGAGTCCTGGACATGTCACCAACCATGTAGGCTAGGCGGCCACGAACCATAAATAGACACATGGTGAGGGTCAAGGGGTGACACGTGTCCTCGATAGGGTGTGACATGTGTCATGCTCTAACAGGTACAATGGGTATATGAATCATCTAAAACTGGGTGACACATTCCACATGTAACGGGGGTCCACATCACATCGAATGAAGTCATCAAGCCACATCATCATAGACTGATAACTTCTCATTCCTTCAATCTAATGGTCCTCAAGGTTCCATGTAGATCCAAAGATCTATGGTTCTCCTTACTTTGCAACTTCAGCTTCGAAGATTTCTGAATCTTCTCAAAAACAATTCCCTGAAGAGATAAGTATCCAGACTCTTGGATCTTGTGCCACGTGTCCTCTTCAACCAATAGTCAAGATTTACTTCGACGTTTGTGACTTCAATGGTTTTCACTCCTTTAAAACCCTTGGCCAAACTCCTTTGAAGTACAAAGTCGTAGGACCATGGGATCACGTGCCACACACCTGTTCATCCAACGATCCTCATCACTTCAATAGTTCGACATTTGGGGCTTCAGTGTGTATCTCCCGACTTTCCTTTCAGACCATGTCGGATCTATTTCCATGTGTACCTAGAATCTACGGCCACAGTTTACTCTAGCTTGCAGAGCTTTAAGGTAAACTTGCACGTTTCTAGATAGTTGAATACCCAGATTCCCAGATAACCATGGATCTGTGGACATGTGTCCCTCTAGTTCAATGGTCCAGATTGACTCCGCAACTCTAGAATTTGGGAGTTCCGAAGTTAGATCATTCCTATTCTCTCGAAGTATCATTTCAATGAAGTGCTTAATGATTCCCTTCCTACGTCTGATATAATGACTGAGAGTGATCTATGTTGAATCCCTAGATCAACAGTCCTTGTCGATTCATGAGTTCCATCTTCGGTTATTTTCGAGGATTGTGGAATCACAAGTCTTGAAGTCTCGAAGCTGAAGAGATAGCCCCTTTTTGGACTAGCACGGGGTTCCAAAACCCTGGTCAAATGGATACTTTGGAAACTCTAGGGGATAAGTGATAATCCTTTAGCAGTAATTGGGTTAAGGACATGGGCATGAGCCCTTAGTCGGATGGGTGAATAGTTTGAAGGGAAAACTCCCTTATCCCACATAGATGAACTTGACATTCCCACTAGGGAGAATTCAAAGGATCGATAGGAATTAGGCGTTTTAGTTACTCCTACCCCGACTCTCCTATGGACTCACATCCCATGACACTCTAGGAGCTAAATTGATATAAATCAAGGATCATATAGATACAACAGTTTACAGAAGCAAATGAGAATATCTAGTAATTGTCCAAATACTAAAAGACTTAACCATAAACATATAAATTCCATCATCGCATCCAATATATATACAAAGAGTATGATAATACTTATCTATTTCATATCGTAGCCAACAAAGTGACTGTGGGCTCAGAGGAATTCACTCTTAGCACTCTGGCCACCCACGTTCCAAACCATGATGTCACTAGGGAAATTTCACAGTTTCTCAAGGATTCCTTCTCTGTCACAGTCTCTACGAGATTTATCAAATGCCTCCTTAGTATCAAGCTTGTAGTATCCTACTCAGTTAGCGCTCTTTTTTGATTTCTCAGAGATCTTTACTCCCCTCTCTCTAGTAACTAGAATAAATTATCAAGATTTCAGTTCCCCTTCACAACTTGAGAGCCTCATGCCCTCTCTCCCTTTCGTATGTCTTCTCTCCTCCTCAGAAAGGTTATGGACATGTCTTGTTCCTTCTGTCAGAAGGAAACTTGGGTCATTTTGGGTCTGTAGGACTCTGTGGTACTTCAGACTAATAGTTTCCTGTCTACTCCACCATACCATGCTTCCATTCATGGGGTGGTTGATGTTTCAACCACTGGTCCTTTTTCGAGTTCTCCTTGGGGTCAGTATGAGGTGCATAATTTCAGCAAGGAGAAATTTGGGTCATTTGACATAATGAACCCTCTCCATAATTTTCCCATTTCTTTCCTCTAGTGATATCATAGCTAGTACTTCAAGGCTTCACCTCCACAACTAGTCATTGGAAATATAAACAAAATACATTTACATTGTTCACATGCCATAGCATGGAAATCCTAATTTAAGGATTAATTACAAGTTGGGGGAAACAAGGGTATTACATGTGTGGAGATGAAGTCTTGATCCAAGTGGGTAGTTGTAGAAGCATACAACGGTGGTACACAGTGACATCATGTCAATGTTGTAGCCATAACATGGTGTCGAAACAAGTTCCAGTGTTGTATCAAATTTATTTATAGTTAGTTCAATTTATAGTTGAACTAATATATTATTGATCAAATTGATCAATGATATACAACATTGATCAAATTTATTTACAACAATGATTTGGATATTGTAGCATGATTTATTTATTTATTGAACTAATTTGTTGAATTGGTATGTGGATATTCGCCTACATGAACAATATCCAAATCATTGTTCTATCAACCAGTATCAATATTCCTTATAAAGGCATCTTTAGATAATGGATTTTTATATAATTGGAGTGATCTCCCCTTAGATATTAATGGGGCTATTGCATCATCAACAGTATGGAGCTTGAAAAACCCATTATTTCATACGTTGGCGATCTCTTAGGGTCCCAACTAGCTGGTATGAAACTTTCCTTTGAGATCTTTAAATATGGAGTCAAACAATAGAGCCCAGTATCCAACTTGAAATTGCTTCTCTTTAATACATTTTTCATGCCAATTATCCCTTTTCTACTAGATGAAAAAAGTGTGGTGCAAGGTAGCCTAATGAATTTCATCTAACTCATTAATTTTCTAGATGCATTGTTGGTGTGCTCTTAATAGGTACATGCCTAACTAGAGTGTAGTTCACAATATGTTTATCTCTGTCTCGATAGGTAGGGTAACTTATTTTCCATATACAAGCTCGTAAGGGGAAAATCCTGTGGTGTTCCGCCACGATGTTTGATAGGCCCATAAAGCTTCTAGAAGCATGTTTGCCTAGTCTCTGAGGTGGAGTTAGAGGGTCTTGGTTAGAATGGCTTTGAGGATATTATTTGGCCCCTCCAATATTGGTTTGTTTTCTTTTGGATGATAAGGCATGGTTACCATGTTATTTATTTGATATTTCTTTGTGATGGTTTTGATATGATGAGAAGTGAATTGGGATCCTCCTATGTAACAATCTCCCTTGATATTTCAAATCTGACAAAAAATTCCTTGTAGAGAAAATATTCCACTACCGGTAGTTCCTTTGATTCAATCCATTTAATTCCATAATTTGTACAGAAAAGTATGTAATAGTTCTACTGAGATGGAGGGTTGATTGGTACCACAAAACCAAGGGCCCATTTTTCAAATGGTTCCACCACAAGATGTGTTTGCAATGGAATTTCATCGGAATGTATTGGGTGTCCCATTTTCTGACAATTTTCGCATCTCTTCACATATTCTCGGGCATCACGGAGGATAGTAGGCCAATARTACCCTATGTGGAGTATTTTATAGTCGATCCTATTGTCAACAAAGCATCCACTAMATGGTCCATCATGACAAACGTTTAGGATGTCATACATTTTTTCTTCTCRGATGCAGTGTCGAATGATGAGATCCGTCCCTGTGTAGAAGCGATATCCCTCAATCCAAGAATACCTACTACTTTTCTTGATGATCCTTTGTTGTTCTTTAAGTGACAGATGTGGGGAAATCTTCCCTGCGGGCAAAGAATTAGCAATATCTTCACTACATGGTGTGTAAGTAAATATTGCAAAAATATGTTCATCACGGAAGGCATCCTCAATTGGAGGCGCATTCCCCTCTTTGGTAAGCCATGAAAGGAAGTCAACAATGACATTATATTTCCTGGGTTTATCCATGATGGTAATGTTAAACTTCTATAATAACAATAACCATCTAGTCACCCTACCATTAGTGATAGGTTTATTAATAAAATATAATATAGCAAAGTCATCAATGTGTATAATTACATAATACCTAGTTATATAATGCCAAAATTTGTTTATAGCATATACACCGACAATTTTTGTTTATTTTACTGTAAAATTTAACTTCACAGGGGAGAGGTTCTTACTAATAAATTATATTGCATACAAATTATGTTTCTCTTGGTGTCCAAGTACTTCTCCAGTAGTGTTTCTCAAGGTGTGGGTATATATATGAAATGGAAAGGACCAATCTGATCCTATTAAGATAGGTGTTGTTGTTAATTTCTTCTTTAATTCTTCAAAATCATTCTGGCATATTTCGTCCAACTAAATTCAACATTATTTGTGAGTAATAAAAATAGAGGGCATGGAATTTTTGTAAAATTTTCAATAAAACACCTATAATACCCATCCTTTCCCATAAAACTTCTTACCTATTTTTGTGTTTCTAGGGGAGGGAGTATGAGTATTACCTCTATTTTCACTGGATCAACCTATATACCTTCAAGGTAAATATGGTGTCCCAAGATGATACCTTATGTCATCATCATAGTGCATTTTTCATTGTTGAGAGATACATTGGATTCCACACATCTCTTAAGCACTTTCTCTAGGTGAGTCAAAGACAATGTGAAGGGATTGTTGTACATCATGAAATAATCCACATATACTTCTATGCATTCATGAATTAGATCAAATAATATGTTGAGTATGTCTCTATGGAAGAGTATATTTTAACCTATATGCAAATTCCTCCCATGGGAAAGTGAAAGTGGAATTTTCTTGGTCCTCGAGAGCAATGTTTAGTTTGTTGTAACCAATAAACCCATCAAGGAAGGAGAAGTATTTATTTCCCGCTAATGTGTCCAATACTTGGTCAATAAACGGTAAAGGAAAGTGGTATTTATGAGTGTCTTTGTTGATCTCCCTATAATCAATGCAAATTCTCCATGTTACATTATTCTTGGGGACAATAATGAGAGGAGAGACCCATTGACTATCAGAGATAGGGTATATAAAATTTGCAGAGAGAAATTTCTGCAATTCTTCTTTAACTATCTCCTTTAATTCTATGTTCATTCTTCACTGAGGTTGGTGAATGGGTCTAGATTCCTCCTAGATGTATATGTGGTGTGTACACAAATCCGGGAGAATCCCTTTCATATCCATGTAATCCCAAGAAAAATAATTACTATGTTTTCTTAGGACCTCAATTAATTGTTTCCTTTGTGGCTCATAAAGTCCACGATTGATGTTCATAAACTTTCCTAGGCTAATTTCCATGGGTTCAGTGAGGGAACTAATAATTTTAGCAGTCAATGATCCATTTAACATTGGTGATGCATTAGATGTAGAGAGGTTTTCTTGAGTATGATGGCTTATGATTTTATTAAGGTTGTGTTGGGAAGATGGTGAGGTTGAGGTTATAAATTCACTAATTTCATCATCCTTAGTTTTTATTTGATGGCAATGTATTGTTCTACAGTAAGCACTTGTTGGGAAACTTCTTTGTTATCACTTTCTTTGCCATCTTCTCAAATAGGTGTTTTTAGTTCTATTATTAGTTTGGTTGGGGGGTACAAAGTGAGTTTCTCAGTTGAATTTCCAAGAGAAATTGTCATTCCCCTAGATCTGCAGCCAATATAATTGTTGGTAGTTTCCAACCATGGTTGTCCCAAAACCAAGTGGTAACCACCTAAGGAAGAATTCGGTTGTAAGATCATAAAATCAATGGGGTACTCCCAAGAATATACATAGATCATGAAATCCTCTAGGATACCTTTTGGTTTCACAATGGATCGGTCTACACGTTGTAACATTGTAGGGGTTTGTCTAAGACCTGTCAACCCTAACGCTTCCATGGTTTCACAAGTCACGACATTAATGGTAGATCCTAAGTCAATTTGTGTATTGGTAATAACTATTTTTTTAATTTGGACGTTGAATATGGGACTACAAGGGTCCAAATATTTAGATGTGAAAAATCCATTGAACATCAAGTCTTCCAGATTCCCTATTACATGCACAAATTGGGGGTCTTTTCTCTTTCTACCCGGTTTTCGTAGGCATAATTCCCTGATATCTATTGAGTAGATTATAACGTCTTTGATGGATTAAAAAATACGTATCAGAACACATACACTTTTGAGTTCCCCTAGAATATTAAATTATGATTGGGTGGACGGTCTTCTTATGTTTAGTCTTTTTGGAAAAGAGTATTCTATAGTTCATTCATGTTTCGGTCTAGCCTCAAAGGAGAAACAAGGGATTGTTCATCCAGTGGGTTATTATTTGGAGCCTCCTCCTCATAATATTCTATAGTTACTGGCGAGGCTCACTTATTCAAGATCTTCCTGGATCTTAATTGTATGTCTTGAAATTCCAGGGAAGAAATGGAGTAAGTGGGGTAAGTCAGAAACCCAGTGGCGTATGTCAGTTGTGTTGGTATATTATTAGGCTTAGGGAGAGGTTGTGTATGTTGGATCATGTTGTCGTTGATGCCAATGGTTTGATTGATTGTTGTCATTGATTGATGTCAAGTGATTGATTGATGTCAATGGATTTATTGACTGATGATTTATGTAATATAATATGTATTGTCCTTGATG
>ML777815.1:983518-1002252 GCA_009831015.1 Picea engelmannii
TGGATCTTTCAGGCAAGGGTTGGATGAAGAGGACTTGACGAAGCTGTCGCATTTGCATCTATGATTGTAAGTACTGTTGTCGTTATTCTCATTAATATGACAAGCTTAGCCTGTTTC
This sequence comes from Picea engelmannii, assembly GCA_009831015.1. NCBI lineage: Eukaryota > Viridiplantae > Streptophyta > Pinopsida > Pinales > Pinaceae > Picea > Picea engelmannii. The sequence goes on from ML777815.1 coordinate 983,636, forward strand.
TTTCTAGTTTGTGTCTAATGTTACATGAACTTATCATTCATTGATAGATCTGTTTTCAAGCTAATGTCAATAGAGTAGGAAGTGGTTGTATCTTGTTTTGTCCACAGACCTCAGCGAGAAGCAAAAGAATTGGAGCGCAACTTGGAGCGTGCAGGGACAAACGACGATTAGAAGGTACTTTTGTTATTCTCCCTCCTCATGAATTAGGCTTAGATAGATTTGAAAGGAAGTCAGTGTCCATGATAAGCATTTTTCTGTCTAGGGTTAAGGTCAAGCTCTAGAGGTCGATCTACTTGTCCGCAGGAAGATTTTCCTACAACAGAGATAAATCATCAGGGGGAGTTACCCTTGACCATTGATGTCAAAGGGGGAGAGAAAGATAAGAAACATGAATAAAAGGGGAGCAGTGGTCACAGGGGGAGTATGAGTGTTTCCATCAGTGCCAAAGGGGGAGATTGCTTATTTTTTGTGACTTGTTCCCACAGAAAGTGGAACTTAATAGGAATATGTTTGGTCTTGGAATGCATCACTAGATTCTTGGAAATGTTTATAGCACTGGTGTTGTCACAAAGTATTGGAATAGGCTCATCATATCTCACGTGTATATCTTACAAGTTTTTCTTCATCCAGATAATATGAGTACAACAACTTGTTGTTGCGATATATTTTGCTTCTGTTGTGGATAAGGATACTGAAAATTGCTTCTTTCTCAACCATGACACTAAGCAGTTACCTAAGTAGAAATTTTCTCCACTTGTATTTATTTTGTCATCAATACTTCATGCCCAATCTGCATCCATGTAGGAGACCATAGTTAAATCATTTCCCTTGGGATACCATGTTGGAAAATTGGTTGTCATTGATGTCAATCCTAGAAGAAGCCTAGAAGCACGTCCAAAATCCCCTAGAAGTGATGGGTTTATTTGAAGGAATATCCCAAGTGGTCCCCTTATTGAGTAACTCTAAGAATGGCCCTCATGGGAAGACACTTTGAAGAAGACTACAAGAATACCCAATTGTTAAGAAAAAAATTTACAATGTATGGTCAAGAATCCCTGAAGATATGGTCAGGAAACCTCAGAGGTGTGGTCATGAAGACAAAATTTGATTGAAGAAAAATATTATGAAGGAAATTACAAATGCATGAAAACCCCTATGGATTGATAATCCTCGTCAATCCATTTCAAATGGTAGGTGGAACGTCACGTGGTTCCTCACAGTTGAGGAGATATTCCCTCTTAAAGATGAGAAAAACGGTTGCAACAAGAAGTTATAAGTCGGTCCTAAAATCAAGTAAAGGATAAAAATGGTTGCAAAAAGAACTTATAGGTCAGACCTAAAGATAGTTAAAGGAGGTACTTGGAAGGATATAAATACACATCAAGAACCTCTCATTTTATCATCAAGAAAACTTATGATCTCTTAGCGCAAGTGAGATAGTGAAATCATGCAAAGGAGAGAGTTCTTGCAGTTGCAGATGTGAGAAGGGTTTTTCATGAAACCTTATCTGAGTTGATCCCCACAGGTCAAGTATAGGGTGTCTCACAAGGCGCCCATTGATTTTACAATATGCATCATGTGAGGCCCCGCCTATTGCTCAGTCCAGTCCCACGAGGTTGAGCAAGGGTTTGACGAAGATGTTCTTTTCTTGATGTTGAAGTTGAAGAAGATTCGATGGTCCAAGATCTCATGCATTAGGGTCTCTACATGATGAAAGGTATGTTTTTCAATATGTTTTTGGGTTGTATCTTGGAGGTTTTGTAATATGCTTTGAGGCATATCTTGGAAGTTTTGGCACATTCTTTGAGGAATATCTTGGAGGTTTCTAGAACATGGTTTGATGAAAATCTTGGTGATTTTTGGTATGTGATTTGGGGAACATTATTGGAGATCTTGGTATAATATTTATGTGGTTATTAGGTTGAACCAGCTTTGATGATGATGATGTATCAATACCAGTGACAGTAACAGTGACAGGTTGATTCTCTCATTTATATTTTTGGGAGGAAGGAAGGGGCAATGAAAGGGGGTTAGAGCCTCCTTCCAGTTGGAGCTGGAGAATTTAGGGAGTTGTAGCTTCCTTCAGGTTAGAGCCTATAAATAGGGGGTTGGTACCTCCTTCTAGTTGGTGCTGGATAATTTTGGAAGTTGGTGCTTCCGATGGATGTAATCTTCTAATACATTAAAAAGTATTATGTGGTTTTCTCCCATTTGGGTTTCCACGTAAAATTCTTGTGTACTGTGTATATGTGGTTATATGTTGATGATATCCTGAATGCAATCATAAGTAATAAATTGTTGAAAAATTAATGTTTACATGTTGTGGTTAAAAATGGTAAAACGTGTCTAATATTGATTCACCCCCCCTCTCAGTATTACTGAATATTCCAACAATTGGTATCAGAACAGGTCCTTTAGGAATAGTCTGACCACTGGAAGGTAGATCATGGACTGCAATAAGAATGGAACGCCAATGTTTGATGGTTAGAACTATTCCTTCTGGAGTAGAAGGATAAAAAAGTTTTTGCAAGCACATGGATTTGATGTCTGGCAAGCAATAGTAGACGGATACAAGGCATCTTCCACTCCCCCGACAAATAAAGATAGAAACAAACTTTGTGAAAACAATTTGAAGGTTACAAATTCTATTTTAAGTGGCCTATCTAGTTCAATATATGCCAAGGTTATGCATTGTGACTCTGTAAAGGATATTTGGGAAAAACTTAAAAATGTTTATGAAGGAGATGCCAAAGTCAAAGGGGCCAAGCTTCAAAATTATAGAGGTAAATTTGAACAACTAGAAATGAAGGAAGATGAATATATTACAACTCGTTTTTTGTGGGTTGATGAAATAATGAATGCTATTAAAGGATTAGAAGAATAAATTAAAGGTTTGGTGATTGTTCAAAAGGTACTAAGGTATCTTCCAATGAGATTTGATCCTAAGATTTCAACCCTAGAAGAAAGAACAAATATTTCTACAATGAGGATGGACGAGCTACATGAAATACTTACATATTATGAAATGAGAACATAAACAAGATAATCGTTCCAATAAGGAAGCAACTTTCAAAGAATCCAAGAAGATAATAAAGAATAAGAAAAATTCCAAGTCAAGCTTATGTTGTAGCAATGATTCAAATGAATATGAAGAGATAGCCAACATCGTGAGGAGGTTGAAGAAAGGAACTGGAAAGTAAAAAGGTAAGCTTCCCTTAAAATTATTTAATTATGGTAAAATTGGTCATTTTTCTTCCAAATGTCCTTATGCTAAGAATTCAGATAGTGATGAAGAATAAGTTTCCAAGAAAGAAAATAAATATCAAAAGGGAAACAAGAAAGGAAATAAAAAAAAAGTCTTCAAGAAAATCCTCTACTCAAAAGAAGATAGTTCATCATATGATGAGGATAGTGATAGTGACAGTGACTTAGAAAGAGTCCTCTTCATGGAAATGGAAACTTAGAAATGAACCCTTGAAAATGACGAAGAAGATTATGAAGAATGTGAAGTGGATCTTGAGGAAGAACTTATCAGTGCCTTAAGTGATCTAAAAAGCGAAAGGAAGAAAAGCAAGTCCCTTAAGGAAGAATTGATCAAACTAAAGGAGGGTTCTCAAACCCATAAAAACAATTATGAATAATTCAAACTGATTATCATAAATTTAAAAGTCTAGCTAGAAGAAGTAATTGAAGAAACACTCAAAAATCAGTTGGAAGAAAAGAAGAAAATAAACGAGTCTTTGGAAGTTGAAATAGTATCACTACAAAAGGAACTTCAAAGGAAGGACGTCCGACATGGATTTTTTAACAACACCAAAATATTGAATAAAATCATCAATAATCAAAGGCCATGTGATGACAAGTCTGGACTAGGATACAAACAAACTAATATTGAGAAGGATTCAAGCTTCACAACAACAGAAGCATAACAAAACAGCTATGCAAAATTCATCAGAGGTCCCCCAAAAAAGGAAGAATGCAATCCTTCAAAGGATAACATTCAAACAATATAAATCATCCAAGAAGAATATCAACCGATCACAGGAACACAAAATCAACAACCAACAATGGAGAAGACTCAAGAAGAAAATTACAGAAGAGTTGCATCATCTAGAAGATCTCCCACACTCATGTATCAAACTATCTTTCTTGGATTATGTTATTCTTGCAATAATTTTGGGAACAAGGCCATAAATTTTAAATCCTATGGTAAGAATAGAAACAACTATGGATGATACTCTAGGAACAATTACCTTAGAAAACGTCATGAATCAATTAACATAAACTATAACAGTTTTGGCTCATTAAATAATGAAGTGGAATGCTACAAATGAAAAAAATTTGGACACGTAGCCAAATATTGTAGGTTGATTGTCCCTCCATAGGAACCGAAGAAATAGTTTAATAGTCATGTAAAAGAACCATCAAGGATATGGAAAAGGAAGTAAGATACATTGAACATTGAAGAATGTTCGATTTATCTACAAGCCCAAAGAAGAAAAAGTGATTGGTATGTTAACAATGGTTGTTCAAAGCACATGACATGTGACAAGGACAAATTTATAACTCTAAAGAAAGAAAGAGATGGATCAGTTTCGTCTGGAAATGATAACTCAACCAAAATTATAGGAAAGGGCAAAGTCAATCTTGGAAGCAAAGATGCCATGGAAAAAAATGTCCTACTTGTTGAAAACATGAAGCATAATCTGTTAAGTGTGAGTCAAATGTGTGACCTGGGACACACACTTCTATTCAACTCAAAGAAATGTGAGATAAGGAAAGAAGGACCAAGCAGGTTGGTGGAAACAACAATAAGGACTCCAAACAACATATATATCTTAAATGACATCGTAAAAGAAATATGTTGCTTGGGAAATGAAGATGAAAGTTTTCTTTGGCATAGAAGAATGGGTCATATGCACTTTGACAATCTTGTCAACATTAGTAGAAAGGAAGCGGTAAGAGAGATGCCTGAAATTTTAAAGCCAAAAAATACTATGTGAAAGAACTGCCAACATGGAAAAGAAACAAGAACTAAATTTAGGACAAAGGAATACTCTACAACAAAACCATTGGAGAATCATACACATGTATATTTTAACCTTGTACTATATTTATTGCAAACAAATTTTCAGTAAAAGAACAGAAAAGATACAATGGAAAATACAAACATTACACAGATATTTTTCCCCTGGAAACCCAAACCGGGAAAACCAACATATTCTATATTCATTCATAGTATTACATTATTTACAATACAATATACATATAGGAGCCAACAACATCCAAAACCCTAACCCAATGACATGGATTAGTCAAAAACCCTAATTCCTTAACCGAAAATAGAAAACCATCGGCAAAGAAACCATGTGTTGAAAACCACCTAAATATGTGACATGTTTCCCGAGGCAGAAAAAAATTTCTCGGGGGCGCTGCCCCTGAACCCCTACACGGTTGGCACAATGCAGACATTCCTACTCATACAAAGAATATAACACATACCCAACATTCTCCCACTTGTTGTTTTCTTTAAATACAGGGTTGCATAGTCAACAATTCCCATGGATCCTCTACACCAAGAGAAATTCTCAGTGTTCACAGATTTTTTAATGAATTTGCAACATTCTTCAAAGTGTCCACCTTCATCAGAAATAATTTATTTTCTTTAATCATGTCTCTCACAAAGTAATATCGAATATCAATATGCTTTGTCTTTGAACGATAAGTCAGGTTCTTTGCTAGAAAAATTGCACTCTGACTATCACAATCTATCCTTACAGCTTGTTGTACCAACCCAATACCTGAACACAATATTTGTAACCATATTGCTTCCTCACTTGCATGAGTGGCTGCCATGTATTCAACTTCTATAGTTGAAAGTGCCACTACAACCTGTCTTTTTCTCATCCAACTTAATGCTCCTCCAAATAGGTTAAACACATACCCACTTGTAGATATCCTATGATCCATATCTCCAACCCTGTCTGCATCCACAAAGCCATGTATATCCACCACTTTGTCCAATCCTAGTATTCCTTCGTAGCGCAATCCATAGCTATCAGTGCCACGTAAATACCTGAAAACCCTTTTTACTGTTGTCCAATGCTCCTTCTATGGTTTTGATATATACCTGCTCAAAACTCCCACTGCATGCGCAATGTCTGGTCTAGTACATACCATTGCATACATCAAACTACCTACTACACTCGCATATGGAACACGAGACATGTCCTCCTCCTCTTCTTATGTCTTGGGACACTGTTCCGTAGATAATTTTACCCCAAATGAATAGGAACCTTCATCGATTTACATTCCTGCATATTAAACCTATGCAATATTGTCTCAGCATATTTTCTCTTATTTAACAAGAGTTTCCTCTTTTTTCTATCTCTTTTAATTTCCATGCCCAAAATTAAATTTGAAGCACTGAGATCCTTCATGTCAAATTTAGAGGACAACTGAGTTTTCACATCCTGGATAATCTCCTTGTTGTTTCCTATCATCAACATGTCATCCACATACAAGACAAAATAAATCAAATGATCACCAATTAATTTAAAATGCACATAGTGATCCTCTTTACTTCTTGTGAAGCTAAGTACCAGCATATAAGTATCAAAATTTTGATAGTCCTTGGTGATTGTTTTAAACCATACATGAGCTTTTTCAGCTTGCATACCATCTCCTTCTTTCCCTTCACAACATAAACTTCAGGTTGCTTCATAGAGATTTCTTCTTCCAAATCCCCATGTAGGAATGCTTTCTTCACATTCATTTTTTCTACTTCAAAATCAAATGTAGCAACAACAAATAACATAAATATTATAGAGGTTAACTTAGAAATAAGAAAAAAAATATCACCAAAATCAATTCCCTCAACTGGAAATAAACCTTTGCTACTAACCGAGCTTTGTATTTCTCCACTTTTAATTTTGCATTAAGCTTCTTTTTAAATACTCATTTTCTACCAATAGGCTTTCCTCTAGTCAACAACTCCACTAGATCCCAAGCCTCATTCTTATCTAAAGCTTCCATTTCTTCGTCCATGGCCCTTTTCCATAGATTTCCATCCTCTGAATACACTACCTCCCTGACAATTCTAGGATCATCATCAGTAATAGATGAAGAAAAATTTGAAAGGAAATCAGATGGAGTATACCTTTCTGGTAGCCTTCTTTCTTGAACTGATCTCCTCAATATTAGAGTATGAGGATCTTCTTCTTCTGATTCATGTTCTTATATAGAGTCGGATTCATCATCCTTTAAATCAAACTCTATTTTCTCTAGTTCTTCCTTACTTGGTAGGAATTCTTGTTTAAAAACATCCTTCATTTCTCTAAACACCACATCTCAGCTATAAACTACCTTCTTAGTTTTTGGGTTCCAAAGATTATAACCTTTGAGACCATCTTTATATCCAATAAAGATACATTTTTCAGCCTTCTTATCTAGCTTACTCCTATTTTCCTTTGGAACATGAACATATGCATCACATCCAAATACCTTGAGATGTGTGAGAGAAGTTTCCTTACTAGTCCATACCTCTTTTGGATTCTTATCATCCAACGTTGATGAGGGTGATTTGTTGACCAAGTAACATGCAGTACCCACTGCCTCTACCCATAATTCCAGCCCTAACCCGACACCACTAAGCATGAACCTTGCTTTTTCCATCAGTGTCTTGTTCATCCTTTCTACAACTCCATTATGATGAGGTGTATATGGAGTATTCTTGTTCCTTCCTATACCGCACTTCTTACAGAATTCTTCAAATTCATTCCCACATAACTCTCTACCATTATCGGTCCTCAACACCTTAATTATTTTCTCTATTTGATTCTCAACAAGAGCCTTAAACTTTTTAAACCTATCAAAGACTTCATATTTCTTCCTGAGGATATATATCCAAGTATTCCTTGATAATTAATCTATTAATGAGACATAGTACACATATTTTCCCACTGATGGGACCGATACAGGTCCAAAAACATCACTATGAACTAGCTGTAAAATTCCTTTTGCCCTCGTTGCACCAGAAGGGAATCTTACCCAATTCTACTTCCCATATGCACAATGTTCACAGAAATCAAAATCCAGAGAGCAATTAGACATACCTTTAACCATACCTTTACCATGTAGTAGTCGAAGACCCTTATCTCCGATATGCCCCAATCTTTGATGCCACGGCATAAACTTTTCTCCAGAGACTGTAGGAGTTCTTTCTTCTTCAACTCTAATATCAGGAACAATGGAACTATTACACCCATCACTAATAGTGCTTCCTTGCAGATTATACAGAGTTCCAAACAAAACTCCCTTCAACAATACCATTTATCCTCGAACCATCCTACATGTTTCCTTTTCAAATATTTTTTTTACCCCTGCTTCATCCATTTTTCTTACAAAAATCAAATTTCTAGCCAAACATGGGATCTATGAGCCTCAACTTGACTTTTCCTCGACCTATGATTCTGGTTCTCAAGTCATCACCTAGGAAAAAATTACCTCCATCATACCTTTCATATTCACAGAACCACTCCCTGTGGTGAGTCATATGAAAGGATGCACCTGATTCAACCAACCATTCCTCATGATCTGCATGTGTTCTTGAAGAAGCCAAGTACACATCCCCTCCTTCTTCCTTGGAGGTCTTTTTTTTCGTAAAAGGAGATTCTTCAGATCCCTTCTTTTTCTTAAATTTGGATCTACACTTCTTCTTGTAGTGCCCTTCTTTTCCACATCTCCAACATACCTTTACAAAATTTTTAGAATATTTAGATCTACCCTTAGACTTAGATCTCCCACTTGATAACTTAGATATATTTCTTTCCTGGGAACGTCCTCTTGCAAATAATGTGTATGTACTCTATCCTTCCATATTCTCTTGTATCATCTCCTCTGAAAACAAAGATGAGACCACTTCATCAAACTTCAATGAATTTTTATTACTACCTATGGCCACAACCAGACTATCCCACAAGTCTAGTAAAGAACACAATAAACTGATACATTTATCTTCATCTGAAATTTTAATCTCAACAAATAATAACTGACTTACCATAGTATTGAAGGCATTCAAATTCTCTTCCACCGAGTCTCTGTCTCTCATCCTCAAGTTATACAACTTCTTTCTCAGGAATAGTTTATTTAATAAGGATTTAGACTGATACAATTTCCCCAACTTATCCCATAAATCCTTGGTTGTAGCTTCCTCTAACACATTCAGTAAAATTGAATCTGAGAGACACATTCGGATTGTGCTCTTTGCCTCCCGATCCAACTTTTTCCAGTCATCTATTGAAGTTCTTGTAGGTGCAGTACCTGTATCTACCACGATCCATTGATCTATGTCCACCAATAGATCTTCCATATTGAGCTTCCACAACTCAAAACTTTGCCCATTAAACTTCTCGATCTCCATCTTTGAATTGCTTGCCATTTCTTTTCACCTAAAAAATCAATACCACAGATATCCCACTGTAACAAGTCTTATCACAGTCCCGATCCAAATCCTTGACCACAAAGGAGTCCCCCTGAAGACAACAAAGCCCTGATACAAAATGTAGATTTTAGCCTTGTACAATATTTACCACAAATAGATTTTCAGTAAAAGAACAAAAAAGATACAATGGAAAATATAAACATTACACAGAAAATTTTCCCCTGGAAACCCAAATCGAGAAAACCAACATATTCTATATTCATTCATAGTATTACATTATTTACAATACAATATACATATAGGAGCCAGCGGCATCCAAAAACCTAACCCAATGACCTATATTAGTCAACAACCTTAATTCCTTAACCGGAAATAGGAAACCATTGGCAAAGAAACCATGTTATGAAAAACCACCTAAATATGTGACACATTTCCCGAGGCAGAAAAAATTTTCTGGGGGGCGTTGCCACCGAACCCCCACGCAGGGGGATTTCTCCCCCCTGCACCCCGCCTCAAACCTCCCTGCACGCCCAGCACAACATAGACACTCCAACTTGTGCAAAGAATATAACACATACCCAACAACACATTGATCTATGCGGACTTATGGGAATAAAAGGGATGAATGGTGAACAATACTCTATTCTACTTTTGATGATTACACAATAATGGAAGGAGTTTGTTTTCTCAAGAAAAGGTTAGAGGCATTCAAATGTTTCAGGATATTCAAAGAGATGATTGAAAATGAGACTGATTTGAAAATAAAGTTCTTGAGACCAGACAATGGAGGTGAGTTCACATCAAAAGAATGCAAGGAATTATGTGAAGAATGTGGAATAAAAAGACAATTCTCAGAAGCTAGGACACCTCAACAAAATGGAGTCATTGAAAGGAAGAACAAAACTATACAGGAAATGGACAAAACCATGTTGAAATATTCCAAGTTGGATAATATCTTTTGGGTACAATAAATACATATAACCATTCATATCTTGAACAAAGGAATGCTTAAAAGTAAAATTTTTAATACTCTATATGAATTGTGGAAGGGAAGACCGACGAATGTCAAGCATTTTAGAGTATTTGGAAGAAAATGTTACATAAAAAGAGAAGATAATAAGAATGGAAAATTTGACTCTCGAGTTGATGAAGGCATAGAATTGCTACAACCTAAGACTCAAAAAAATAGTGGAAAGAATCAATGTAAATATTGATGAAACAAATGTGTTGAAGACCAAATAAGAAAGCATAAATTCAAAAGATCGGGAAGTAGAAGAAGAAATAAAAGAGGAAGTAGCAGTAGAAGAAGAAGAACCGGAACATAAGCAACCAAAAGTACAATAAGAAGGAACATACGAAAATCATCATGATCTCCAAACATCTTCTAAGACACTCAAACATTGGTGTTAGATGAATCATCCACAAGAACAAATTATTGGGGATAAAATATAGGAATAGAAACCCGAAGAAGTAAACAAGCACAAAAAAAAAGACATCTAGCATTATTATCCATAGTTGAACCAAGAAACTTTGAGGAATAAAACAATGATGAACATTGGATCAAGGCCATGGAAGAAGAACTAAATCAAATACAGAGGAATGAGACATGGGAACTAGTTCGAAGACCTAAGGGAAAAAACATGATTGGTACAAAATGGGTATTCAGAAAAAAACTAAACAAAGATGGACAAGTAACCAGAAACAAAGCAAGGTTAGTATGCAATGGATATGTGTTGGGTATGTGTTATATTCTTTACATGTGTATGTGTGGACGTGTCATATTCGAAAATTGTGTCTGATGATCCCAACTTCCTTCGCCCTTTGTGCCATGTGTGTCGGGCACTTTCCTAGGGGGGTCCCAGGGGGTGCCAGGATTCCCCCCCCCCCCTGGTTACATGCAACATTCGGGGCAACACCCCAAAATTTGTTTTTAGGGCAGTTTTTTCTATTTTAGAAGATTTTGTTATTTTTAGTGGTTTTATAAATTAATCCTGAATTAAGGGATTATGGTTTTCGTAGCTACAGAATACCTGAAATATTGTATATATTGTATTGTGAATGGTAAAATTAATACAATTAAGAGTTGAAAGGTGTGACACCAAGGAAGGTTGGTTTTCTCATGGTTAAGGGTTTCTAGCATAAATCTTTGTGTATTGTGTGTATGAGCCATTGATTAATTTTTGTTTTCTTAAGAATATGTATGCATTGTTTTACTTCACAGGTTTAAAACTTACATGTGGTATCAAAGCCATTTTTCGCTTTAGGTGAACACCTTTTTTGTTTAGGGTTTGGATCGGTCTTGATAGATCTAGTTTATCTTGGGTTTGTGATAAACCTGGGTTCAGTGGGAGATTTTGTAGTGGTGACTTGAGTGTAGAAAGAGGAATGGTGAGCTCTTTTAGAATTGAGATAGATAAGTTCAACGGTAAAAACTTTGATTTATGGAAGCTCAATATGGAGGACCTTCTTGTAGACAAAGAATAATGGATTGTTGTGGATCCCGGTACACATCCTACTAGTACATAGTCTAGTGGCACACAGTCTACTGGTACACAATATTCTGGTACACAAAGTACTAGTACACAACTGACTGGTATGTCTAAGGAAGATTGGGAGAATTTGGATAGAAGAGAAATGAGTACTATTCGACTCTGCCTGGAAGATTCGGTGGTGTTGAATGTTCGAGAGAATATACAACCAAGGAACTATGGGATAAGTTAGGGAATTTGTATCAATCAAAATCTTTGGTAAACAAGTTGTTTCTACGAAAGAATTTGTATCATATTAGAATGGAAGATGGATATTCTATGACAGAACATCTAAATTCCTTTAATACTCTGGTAAGTCAAGTTGTCTATGTTAATATTATGATTGCAGAAGAAGATACGTGTATTATTTTGTGGTAAAGCAAGGCATTATAAGAAAGATTGCAAGTCTAAGAAGGTTGATAAACCAAAGGGATCTGATAATTCCTCTTCCAGAGAGACGAAAACCTCCACTGAAGAAGGAGGTGATGTTTACCCGGAATATACATATACACATGCATACCGTGGTGTATGTTTGATCAACTCAGGTGTGTCATATCATATGACTCTTCACAGGGAGTGGTTTTGTGAATATGAAAAATACGATGGTGGTGTTGTATTCCTAGGAGATGACTCGACAACCAAAATTATGGGACGTGGAAGGGTTAAGTTGTTGATAAAATATGGAAGGATTAGAACTCTCCCTGGGGTTCTACACATTCCAAAACTAGAAAGGAGCCTAATATTTGTAAGAAAGTTGGATGATGTAGGTGTGGATATTGTATTGAGAAAGGGAACTTGCAAAAAGGTACGAGGAGAAATGGTGTTGATGAGGGGAGTTCGGTGTGGAACTCTATACAATTTGTTGGGAAGCACTTATACTAATGGGTGTAACAATTTTTTTGTCCCTGAGTAGAGAAATAAAGAAGACAAGCCCAATATTGTCCCTGGAAATAATACCATGTTGTGGCATCAAATACTGGGGCATATTGGAGAAAAGGGCCTTCGAACACTACATGGTAAAGGTATGGTTGAAGGTATGTTAAATTACACTCTATATTTTGATTTTTGTGAACATTGCATATATATGGTAAACATAATCGAGTAAGATTCCCATATGGTGCTACAAGAACAAAGGGGATATTAGAGTTTATACAGAGTGATGTGTTTGGACCTGTGCATGTTCCATCACTATGTAACTATGTTTCATTCATAGATGATTTATCAAGGAACACATGGATTTATTTTCTTAGAAAGAAATATGAGGTATTTGATAAATTTAAAGAGTTTAAGTTTCTGGTATAAAATTAGACATAGAAGAAAATAAAGGTATTGAGTACACATAATGGTGGAGAATTTTGCGGAAATTAATTCGAAGAATTATATAAGAAGTATGGTATAGAAAGGAAGAATATTACTTCATACACACCATAGAAGAATGGAGTTGCAGAAAGGATGAACATGACACTGATGGAAAAGCAAGGAGCGTTCTTAGTGGTGTCGATTTAGAACAAGAATTTCGGGCATAGGTAGTGGGTACAACATGTTACATGGTCAATCGATCACCCTCATCATTGTTGGATGACAAAAATCCACATGAGGTATGGACTAGTAAGAAACCTTGTCTTGAACATATCAGAGTGTTTGGTTGTGATGCTTATGTACATGTTCCAAACGAAAATAGGAGTAAGCTAGATAATAAAGAGGAAACATGTATCTTTATTGGTTATAAAGATGGTGTGAAAGGTTATAATTTTTGGAACCCATAAACTAAGAAGAATGTTTATAGTTAGGATGTTGTTTTTAGAGAGGTGAAATATGTTCCTAAACAAGAATTCCTACCAAGCAAAGACGAACCTGAGAAAATACAGTTTGAGTTGGATGATGTAAAATATGAATCAACATAAGAAGATGAAGAAGAAGAAGAAGAACCTCATACCCCAGTATTGAGGAGATCAATGAGGGAAAGAAGGAAACCATAAAGGTATAGTCCACTTTATTTTCGTTCTAATTTTGCTTTATCTATTACTGATGATGATCCCATAACTTTCATAGAAGCAGTGAATTCAAAGGATAGTAAACTCTGGAAGAAGGCCATGGTTGAAGAAATGGATTCCTTGGATAAGAATGAGGCATGGGATCTAGTTGAGTTTCCATATGGAAGAAAATTTGTTGGTAGAAAATGGTTGTTTAAGAAGAAGTTTAATGTAGAAGGAAAATTGGAGAAATACAAAGCTCAGTTAGTAGTAAAAGGTTATTCCCAGGTAGAGGGAATTGACTTTGGTGATATTTTTTCTCTTGTTGCCAAGTTAACTTCTATTAGATTTATTTGATCCATTGTTGCTTCTTTCGATATTGAAGTGGAAAAAATGGATGTGAAGACAACATTCCGATATGGGGATATGGAAGAATAAATATACATGAAGCAACCAGAAGGATTTGTAGTGAAGGTAAAGAAAGAGTTGGTCTGTAAGCTAAAGAAGTCACTATAAGGTCTGAAGCAATCACCTAGGATGTGGTACCAAAAGTTCGACACATACATCCTTGGATTGGGATTTGTGAGAAGTGAGGTTGATCACTGTGTATATTCCAAGAAGGTTGGTAATCACTTCATTTATGTAGTGTTGTATGTTGATGACATGTTGCTGGTAGGAAATAACATGGATGTTATCAAGGAGGTGAAATTGTAGATATCCTCCAAATTTGACATGAATCTTGGAGCTTCTAACTTCATTCTGGTAATGGAGATTAAAAGAGATCGTACAAACATGAAACTGTGGTTGAATTAGATAAAATATGTTGAGACGATATTGCAGAGGTTTAATATCCATGGAAGTAAACCAGTGAAGTTTCCTATTCCTATAGGTGTAAGGTTATATGCAGATCAGTGTCCCAAGACACAGGAAGAAGAAGAGGACATGTCCCATGTTCCATATGCTAGTGTAGTTGGCAGTTTGATGTATGCAATGGTCTGTACTAGACCAAACATTGCACATGCAATGGGAGTTTTGAGCAGGTATATGTCAAAACTAGGGAAAGATCATTGGACAATAGTAGAGAAGGTCTTTAGGTATTTACGTGGCACTACTAGTTATGTATTGTGCTACCAAGGAATACCAAGATTAGACAGAGTGTTGGACATACATGGGTTTGTTGATGCAGACTGGGCTAGAGATATGGATCACAGAATATATACAAGTGGGTATGTGTTTAACCTTTTTGGAGGAGCAATCAATTGGATGAGAAAAATATAGGTTGTAGCAATCGACTACAGAAGTTGAATACATGGAAGCCACTCATGCAAGCAAGGAAGTAGTATGGTTGCAGAGATTGTGTTTAGGTATTAGGTTGGTAAAACAAGTAGTGAGATTATATTGTGATAGTCAGAGTGCAATCTTCCTGGAAATGAATCCTTCTTATCACTTGAAGACAAATCATATTGATGTTTAGTATCACTTTGTGAGAGACATGGTTGAAGAAAAGAAGGTGTTGTTGAAAAAGGTTGACACTTTGAAGAATGTTGCAGATTCATTGATAAAGTCTATTAGCACATAGAAGTTCTCCCGGTGTAGAGTTACAATGGGCATTGTTTCCCTGGATTGTTGACTATATAATCATGTGAACCCATGTATGAAAAGAAAACAACAAGTGGGAGAATGTTGGGTATGTGTTATATTCTTTGCATGTGTGTGTGTGGGCGCGTCGGATTCGAAACTTGTGTCTAACAATACAAAATTCCTTCGCCCTTTGTATCGTGTGAGTTGGGTGATTTTCTGTGGGGGTCCTAGGGGGGGGATATTGGCCCCCCTGGTTACATACAGTGTTCAAGGCAGTGCCCCAAAATTGTTTTTGGGCAGTTTTGGCTATTTTAAGTGGTTTTCTAAATTAATCCTAGATTAAGGGATTAGGGTTTTGGTGGTTGTGGAATACTTTAAATATTGTATATATTGTATTTTGAATGGTGAAATTAACAAAATGAAGAGTTGAAAGGTGAGACACCAAGGAAGGTCGGTTTTCTCCTGGTTAAGGGTTTCAAGCGTAAATCTCTGTGTACTGTGTGTATGAGCCATTGAATAATTTTTGTTTTGATTAAGAATTTGTAGGCATTGCTTTACTTCATAGGTTTAAAACTTATAATATGCTCAATTTGAAGGAATATATTTTGAAAAAGCCTTTGTTCATGTTTCCAGAATGGAAGCTATCAAAATAATCTTGGCGTATGCATGTTCCAAAAGGATCATAGTCTATCAGATGGACGTAAAATCAACATTTCTAAATGGTGAATTATAAGAAGTGTTGGAAAATGTTTAAAAGGTAGCGTATGCTTGTCATTGATGGCAAGTACAGCAACGATTATGGCTTGAGTACAACAGCGATGATCAACAGCGCAGCGATATTCAGGAAGACTGACAACGCAACCAGGAAAACAAAAGATAAGTTCGGGTTGATAAAATGTTCGAAGGCCCGAGAATCATTTCTGATCATTGTATCTCATTCAAAATTCTCGAAAGAACGAGGGCCATTAGATCATAATATAGACAAGAAGAGCACTGAACAGGAGGACAGATCTCAGACGTCATATCTGAGCGCAGGGTCCGACCACCGTTGGATCGAGGAGAACCTGCACGATCCTTAAATAACAAGGAGAAGAGGGCGTAATCACGACATGCAAAATCGCAATCTAATCTGAGTCGTCATATTGAGGTTGAATCTGGACTGTTGATCCCAGTCCATGTCGGAGTTTTGGGGATCGAGAGTTGGATATGTCAAATATTATTGACATCAGGAATCCTGATATCGCGATATGCGAAATCGAGATATAATCTGAGCCGTCAGATTAAGGATGAATCTGAACTGTTGATTCCAGTCCATGTCAGAGTTTCAAGGATCGTGTGTTGGAGATGTCAAAGAAACAATGCAACAAGAATGTCGATTTCGCGATATGCGAAATTGTGACTTAATCAAAGTCGTTGAAGAAAGATCATATCTGAACCATTGATCCAACTCCTTATCGAAGTTTCGTGAATCGCGACATCAAAAGGAAAAGAAATGCAATGAGACTTCCGAAATTGCCATATGCGATATTGCGATTAAATCGTAGCCGTTGAACCAAGATCAAACCTGAACCGTTGATCACACCCCATATCGAAGTTTCGTGAATCGCGATATCAAAAGGAAAAGAAATGAAACGAGACTTCTGAAATTGCGATATGCGATATTGCGATTAAATCACATCCGTTGAGCCAAGATCAAACCTGGACAGTTGATCACACCCCATATAGGAGTTTCGCGAATCGCAATATGAAGAGGCAAAATAAACAATGCAACATGAACTACGAAATTGCGATATGCGATATCGCGATGTGAAATCCATACTGAATCTGAATCGTCAATACATCAAAATCCTGGACCATTGATCTGAGCTCTATCTCTGAGTCTCGCCTATCATGACTTGGAGTGACGAGAATCTCCATCGAAGGAACAACGATATGCGAGATCACGATGACATCAGGACCGTTGATTCATCAAGATCATGAACCGTCGATCAGGGTTGATGAAGATCATAAGTTCGCAGCGCCTGTTACCACAGCCTGTGGTCACCATGTGTGATCGCCAGAGGAGATGAAGAGTCTCCAAGCTTCGTCTAGTGAAGGAAGACTATTCTTAGAAGGGATTGACAAATGGATGAGCATTGAGGCCTGTAACTGAAATAGAGAAGGTGAGTTCAACTGTCACAGAGAAGATGAAGAGTCTCAAATTTCCAGAGAGACTGAGGAATCTCAGTATAACATACAGTGATGTTGGACACGCGGGGCGAACCACCAGAGAAGCTGAAGAGTCACGATGATGATCACACAGAGCACTTGAGAGGTGGAGGATAACGACGCGGAGTTAGCATGCAGAGGCATTGCGAACATTGCATGCACAAGGTGCACATAAGCTATAAATACATGATACAGAGAAGAGATGGGGTTGTTGTTGTTGTTGGAGTGGTGGTGTTTGTTGATGTGGAAAGTGATTCATGTGTGAAGAAGGAAGATAGTGCAGCAGCTGAATTGAACTGAAGAGGAATTGTGCAGTGAATGGACATGGCACACAGAGGATAAAATGTAGAAGAATAGACAGCGCAAGTGATGTGTGCAGAAAGGCAGTGTGGTAGAAAGAGCAACGAGATGCAGCAGAACAGTGATAAGTTGGGTAAGCCATTGTTGAACATTATATCACTGTAATAAGTTTCAGAAGAAAAGATTTATATTTCAGGGTGGTTGGGAGGTTCTAGGGAGGAATGTTGTCCTCAAAGGTTCAAGTGGGTGCTTGAACACAGGGAGTTGGTGCTTCCTTCTAGTTGGTGCTAGAGAAACCAGGGAGTTGGTGCTAGAGAAACCATGGAGTTGGTGCTTCCTTCTAGTGGGTGCTAGAGAAAACAAAGAGTTGGTGCTCTCAGCAAGTTGCATCTTCCTAAACAGAGGTTGTAGCCTCATTATGAGTTTGTGCTCATATGTATGATAATGTAAAGAATGTAACAAGTACTTATCATATAAAGAAAAAGAGGTTTTTACCCTGTATGGGTTTCCTTGGAAATATCTGTCTCTATGTTTCTCATATATGCGACTGATGTTGAATGTCCCATTATTTATTTCCCTGCATTA
>ML777815.1:1006591-1018495 GCA_009831015.1 Picea engelmannii
TGTAGGAATGGTAGGAAGATATTAGGTTGCACCCAAACTGAGTCATTTGCAAGCTATCAAAAGGATTTTCAGGTATTTAAAAGAAACAATGACTTATAATCTGTGGTATCCCAGAAATCAAAATCTTCAGTTGACTTCTTATTCCGATGCAGATTGGGAAAACTGTGTTGATGAGAGAAAAAGCACCAGTGGAGGAGAATTCTTCCTGGGTGACTCCTTAGTAGCCTGGCTTAGTAAAAAGTAAGGTTCCATTTCTTTATCAACCACAGAGGCAGAGTACATTGCTGCTGCTACCTGCTGCACTCAGGTATTATGGATGATTCAGACACTTGCAGACTTAGAGGTAAAATACACTGCACCAATCCCGATTCATTGTGATAACACTAGTGCCCTCAGTGTGTCTAAAAATCATGTATTCCACTCCAATACCAAGCATATCCCCATAAAATATCATTTTCTGAGAGAGCAGGTCACCAATCAGACTATTCAGGTCCATTACATTCCCACCACAGAACAAATTGCAGACATCTTTACTAAGCCCCTAGCCAAGACATCGTTTGAATATCTTAGATAGAAGTTGGGTGTCATTTTGTTTCACACCTAAAAGAGTCCATCTTGTTAGGGGGAGATTTGTATTGTTTGAATATATAATTCCTCCTAAAATTACTGCAATAGCTCAGGGGGATATTGTCTCTTCTTTGACATTGATGTCAAAGGGGGAGAAAAGAATTCGGGTGCCTTAGTTGCCATCAATGCCAAAGGGGGAGATTGTTGGCAAATGTTTAACAGGTTGCGTATGATTGTCATTGATGGCAAGTACAGCAACGATGATGGCTTGAGTACAACAACGATGATCAGCAGCGTAGTGATATTCAGGAAGACCAACAATGCAACCAGGCAAACAAAAGATAAGTTCAGGTTGATAAAATGTTCGAAGGCTCGAGAATCATTTCTGATCATTGGATCTCATTCAAAATTCTCGAAAGAACGAGGGTCGTCATATCAGAATATAGACAAGAAGAGCATTGAACAGGAGGACAGATCTCAGACGTCATATTTGAGCGCAGGGTCCGACCACCGTTGGATCGAGGAGAACCTGCACGATCCTTAAAGAACAAGGGGAAGTGGGCGTAATTGCGACATGCGAAATCACGATCTAATCTGAGCCGTTAGATCGAGGTTGAATCTGGATCGTTGATCGCAGTCCATGTCGGAGTTTCGAGGATCGAGAGTTAGATATGTAAAGATTATTGACATCAGGAATCCCGATATCGCGATATGCGAAATCGAGATATAATCTGAGCCATCAGATTAAGGATGAATTTGGAGTGTTGATTCCATTCCATGTTTGGGTTTCGATGATCGCGTGTTGGAGATGTCAAAGAAACAATGCAACAAGAATGTCGATTTCGTGATATGCGAAATTGCGACTTAATCGCAGTCGTTGAAGAAAGATCATATCTGAACCATTGATCCAACTCCTTATCAGAGTTTCGTGAATCGCGATATCAAAAGGAAAAGAAATGCAACGAGACTTCCAAAATTGCGATATGCGATATTATGATTAAATCACAGCCATTGAGACAAGATCAAACCTGAACCGTTGATCACACCCCATATCAGAGTTTCACGAATCGCAATATCAAAAGGAAAAGAAATGCAACGAGACTTCCGAAATCATGATATGCGATATTGCGATTAAATCACATCTGTTGAGACAAGATCAAACCTGGACCGTTGATCACACCCCATATCGGATTTTTGTGAATCGCGATATGAAGAGGCAAAAGAAACAATGCAGCATGAACTACGAAATTGCGATATGGGATATCGCGATGTGAAATCCAGACTGAATCTGAATCGTCAATACATCAAAAGCCTGGACTATTGATCTGAGCTCCATCTCTGAGTCTCACCTATCGCGACTTGGAGTGACGAGAATCTCCATCGAAGGAACAGCGAGATGCGAGATCACGATGAGATCAGGACCGTTGATTCATCAAGATCATGAACCTTCGATCAGGGTCGATGAAGATCATAAGCTCACAGCGCCTGTTACCACAGCTTGTGGTCACCGTGTGTGATCGCTAGAGGAGATGAAGAGTTTCCAAGATTCGTCTAGTGAAGGAAGACTATTCTTAGAAGGGATTGACAAATGGATGAGCGTTGAGGCCTGTAACTGAAATAGAGAAGGTGAGTTTGACTGTCACAAAGAAGACGAAGAGTCTCAAATTTCCAGAGAGACTGAGGAATCTTAGTATAACATATAGTGATGCTGGACACGTGGGGCGAACCACCAGAGAAGCTGAAGAGTCACAATGATGATCAGACAGAGCACTCGAGAGGTGGAGGATAACGGCGCGGAGTCAGCATGCAGAGGCATTGCGAACATTGCATGCAAAAGGTGCACAGAAGCTATAAATACACGGTACAGAGAAGAGATGGGGTTTTTGTTGTTGTTGTAGTGGTGGTGGTTGTTGATGTGGAAAGTAATTCATGTGTGAAGAAGGAAGATAGTGCAGCAGCTGAATTGAACTGAAGAGGAACTGTGCAGTGAATGGACATGGAACACAGAGGATAAAACGCAGAAGAACAGACAGCGCAAGTGATGTGTGCAGAAAGGCAGTGTGGTAGAAAGAGCAACGAGATGCAGCAGGACAGTGATAAGTCAGGTAAGCCATTGTTGAACATTACATCACTGTAATAAGTTTCAGAAGCAAATATTTATATTTCAAGGTGGTTGGGAGGTGCTAGGGAGGAATGTTGTCCTCAAAGGTTCAAGTGGGTGCTTGAACACAGGGAGTTGGTGCTTCCTTTTAGTTGGTGCTAGAGAAACCAGGGAGTTGGTGCTTTCTTCTAGTTGGTGCTAGAGAAACCAGGGAGTTGGTGCTTCCTTCTAGTGGGTGCTAGAGAAAACAGAGAGTTGGTGCTCTCAGCAAGTTGCAGATTGTTAAACAGAGGTTGTAGCCTCATTATGAGTTGGTGCTCATATGTATGATAATGTAAAGAATGTAACAAGTACTTATCATATAAAGAAAAAGAGGTTTTTACCCTGTATGGGTTTCCTTGGAAATATCTGTCTCTATGTTTCTCATATATGCGACTGATGTTGAATGTGCCATTGTTTATTTCCCTGCATTATTGTGATCATCATTCAGTGTTTCTGTAAAAAGTTCAAAAGAAGCATAATTGTTTAAGCACGGTTACAACTGATTCACACCCCCCCCCCTCTCAGTTGTCCAATAAGAAGAAGTCTACATTGAACAACCATGAGGGTTCCTACTATCATAAAGGGAAGATTGTGTTTGCAGATTGAAGAAAGCTCCATATGGAGTCAAACAAGCCCCTAAAGCCTAGTAATCAAGACTGGACAAGTACTTACAACAAAAAGGATTCAAAAAGGGAAATGCGGATAGCAATCACTACATAAAAGTGGATGAGGACAACATATTTGTCATTGAATTATATGTGGATGACATCATCTTTGGAAGTGATGATGATAGATTGAGTTAGAAGTTTTCCAAGGACATGTAGAGTGAATTTGAAATTTCCCTACTTGGTGAGTTGAATTTCTTCTTGGGACTCCAAATATCGCAGTTAGATGAAGGTATTTTCATTTCCCAAACCAATTACATCAAAGCAATGTTGAAGAAGTTCAGAATGGAATATTGCAAACTTGTAAGTACTCGTATGGTGATTGGTTGCAAGCTGAGCAAAGATGATGAATCTAAAGAAGCAGATCAAAGAATCTATAGATCGATGGTTGGAAAATTACTCTATGTGACATCCTCAAGACCAGATATGATGCAAGCAGTTCAACATGATGCAAGATTTCAAGCAGCACCAAAAAAAACCCATGTTATGGAAGTAAAGAGGATCTTCAGATATATCAAAGGAACAACATAGTTTGGACTATGATATCCAAAATAGAATGAAGCATTGATGGTCTCCTACACAGATGCGGATTGGGCAGAAAGCATCGATGATAGACGAAGTACTAGTGGAGAATATTTCTACTTTGGTGATTGTTTGGTGTCTTGGTTGAGTAAGAAGCAGTCTTTGGTATCCTTGTCTACAAAAGAAGCACAATATATTGCAACAACAACATGTTGTACTCAGGTCCTCTGGATGAAGAAAACCCTGCAAGATATACAAGTAAAATATGATGATCCCATATCAATCTTCTGTGAAAATACTAGTGCTATAAGTATCTCCAAGAATCCAATGATGCATTCCAAGACCAAACATATTCCTATCAAGTTCCACTTTATATAGTAAAAAGTCACATAAAAGAATATTAAGTTGGAGTACATTGGGACAAAATAATAGATTGCAGATATCTTCACCAAACCTCTCCCAAGGGAAACCTTTGAGTATCTTTGACAGAAACTGGGAGTAGTTCCTACCCCACATTGATCTACACCACATCTTGCAAAAAAGACAGGGGGAGATAAATTGTCACGGGGAGTTACCCTTTACCATTGATTTCAAAGGGGGAGAGAATGATAAGAAGCATGAAGAAAAGGGGAGACACAGGGGGAGTATGAGTGTTTACATCAGTTCCAAAGGGGGAGATTGTTTATTTTATGTGACTTGTTTCCGTAGAAAGTGGAACTTAATAGGAATATGTTTGGTCTTGGAATGCATCACTTGATTCTTGGAGATGTTTATAGCACTAGTGTTGTCATAGAGTATTGGAATAAGCTCATCATATCTCACTTGTATGTCTTGCAAGGTTTATTTCATCCAGATAATATGAGTACAACATGTTGTTGCTGTGATATATTTTTATTTTTTTGCGGATAAGGATATTGAAGATTGCTTCATGCTCAACCAGGACACTAAGAAATTACCTAAGTAGAAAGTTTCTCCACTTGTACTTCTTTTGTCATCAATACTTCATGCCCAATATGCATCCATGTAGGATACCATAGGTAAGTCATTTCCTTTCGGATACCATGTTGGAAAATTGGTTTCCATTGATTTCAATCCTAGAAGAAGCCTCAAAGCACGTCCAAAATCCCCTAGAAGTGATGTGTTTATTTGAAGGAATATCCAAAGTGGTCCCCTTATGGCGTAACTCTAAGCATGGCCCTCATGGAAAGATGCTTTGAATAATCCTACAAGAATCCATAGTTGTTAAGAAAAGAAGTTACAATGTATGGTCAAGAATTTCTGAAGATATGGTCAGGAATCCCCAGAGGTGTGGTCATGAAGCCCAAATTTGATTGAAGAAAAAGATTATGAAGGAAATTGAAAATGCATGAAAAACCCCTATGGATTGATAGTACTTATCAAGTCATTTCAAAGGGTAGGTGGCACACCACATGGTTCCTTACATTTGAGGAGATATGCCCTCTTAAAGATGAGAAAAATTGTTGCAACAAGAAGTTATAAGTTGGTCCTAAAATAAAGTAAAAAAGAAAATGGTTGCAACAAGAACTTATAGGTTGGCCCTAAAGACAGTTAAAGGAGGTACTTGGAAGGATATAAATACACATAAATAACCTCTCATTTTATCATCAAGAAAACTTATGATCTCTTAGCGCAAGTGAGATAGTGAAATCGTGCAAAGGAGAGAGTTCTTGCAGTTGCAGATGTGAGAAGGGTTTTTCACAAAACCCTGTGTGAGGTGACCCCCACAATTCAAGTGTATGGTTTCTCAGAAGGCCCCCATTGGTTGTACAATACACATCATGTGAGGACCCTCATGTTGCTCAGTCCTATCCCACTAGGTTTAGGAAGGGTTTGAGGAAGATGCTCTTTTCTTGATGTTGAAGTTGAAGAAGGTTTGATGGTCCGAGATATCATGCATTAGGGTCTCTACATGATGAAAGGTATGTTTTTCAATATATTTTGAGGGTTGTATCTTGGAGGTTTTGGCATATTATTTGAGCCATATCTTGTAAGTTTTGGCACATGATTTGAGGCGTGTCTTGGAAGTTTTTGGCACATGGTTTGATGCATATCTTGGTGATTTTTGGTATATGATTTGGGGAATATTGTTGGAAGTATTGGTATAAAATTTATGTGGTTATTAGGTTGTACCATATTTAATGATGAAGATGTATCAGTATCAGTGACAGTAATAGTGATAGGTTGATTCTCTCATTTATATTTTTGGGAGGAAGGAAGGGGCAATGAAAGGGGGTTGGAGCCTCCTTCCAGTTGGAGTTGGAGAATTTAGGGAGTTATATCTTCCATCAGGTTGGATCCTATAAATAGGTGGTTGGTACCTCCTTCCAGGTTGTGCTGGATAATTTTTGAAGTTGGTGCTTCCGATGGATGTAATATTCTGATACATTAAAAAGTGTTATGGGGTCATAAGTGATAATTTTTCATAAGTGATAAATTGCTGAAAAATTAATGTTTACATGTTGTGGTTAAAATGGTAAAAAGGGCCTAATACTGATTGACCCCCCCTCTCAGTATTATTGAATATTCCAACAACTTGTTTTCTGTAGAAGTTGTGCTTCCTTCAAGGAACAATATATCTTCCTGGAATGAATATGTGGCCTCTATAGGATGGATTGGATGTGTCTATTCTATTGTGGAAGCTTTTGATCTTCTCTTGGATAGAGAGCATGTTCTTGGATTTTGGTAATTAGGTTGGCTTGATCCTTCTCCTTGGATTGGTTTCCTTGCAATGTTAGTTCCTTGGGGGTTTTTGATAGAATTTCTAAATCATCGTTTAGGATCCCTATTTATGTTCATGATTTAAAACATCCTATCTCACAGACAATTTAAAAAAAAAAAACAGAAAAACAAATCCAAACCAATATATAAGAAACAATGTTGTACTTTTGAAACATCCAAACTGATATATAAGAAACAATCTTCTACTTTTGGCAGTTCCTCAACAACAATGCCAAAATGACCAGATTTTTAATTACCTTCCTAATACCTCAACAAGATAGTTAGAAATATTGTGCACTAATTTTCAGGGTTTGTAGGATACTGAGATGTTGTGTACTGTATGTACTAGAGAAAAAATTTCAAATGATGGTTTAAATTTGCATTGTAGTTGTAGGAATGATCATGATGATTACAAAGGAGTCTTTGAATTTTTTTTAACAAGGTCACCAGAACTAAGTCTAATCAATCAATGTTGAAATGATAAACTTGCAGGAAATCAACCTAATTGCAAAAGGAAATAACTCAATTCTACTGGAAAGGAAACAATCTCATTTGCAGACTAATTAACTGGAAACAAATGGAAATATTGTGAAATGAACTTGCTTACAAAGAGGAAATAATTATTCTACTGATGAAATGAAATGAATACACTCTTTAATTCTATCTACAAGAAATGAAATGAGCTAGTTGTTGTTCAAAAGGAAATGAATGTAGAAATAAATCACTCTTGATGGGAAAGGAAAAGAGCTATAACATCACCTCACCAATCTGTATTTATCAAACTCTCAAATTTTAATTAGACGAGCTTTGGACTCAAGACAAAGCATGACATAGTAAACTAGTTCAGATTCATGTCCTCAACTTTGGCAATCTTGATGCGATCAACACAACTTATAATTGGGCATTCACCTATACTTAATCCTACTAAATTGAATCACATAAAGGAAACAATTGATTATATATGGAAACAAATGAATATATTATTGTGACATAATTCTCACTTTCCTGAAATTGCAATGATAAATGAACACTTCTAATTTGCACACATAACCAAAGAAAAAATACAATTATAAAACAACTAAATCCTACTAAGATACAATAGTACATGGATAAGGAGGGGTCCTACCTCCTTAGATGAGGTACTAGAAATAAAAAGAAATGACTGCTTCGATTAAATATTCATTCCCACGAAACAAATGCGCAGAACTTCAAACATTGTCTTATTAAACAACAATCATCTTACGAAGCATTAGCATCACAACATGATATTTCTTTTCTATCCTTCTTGTATCTGCCTCTTGAGTTGAGTAGGATACTTATATAATTTTACAAACATCTATCCTTAGCAAGATATTTCAAGGACAACCATGAGAATCAATGATTCTCAAGATGTTCCAAATTATTGACTTGAACAGGCTGTGTTCCCAACAATCAATCTTAAAATATGATGTAGTTACAATCTATTAAAGGGTATCCATGTCAAGTATTGAAATTGGTGATGATGGCGACAAAAATACTGCACACAAGGCATCTTGGTTGTTACAACCATAAAACTCTTGTATAGAAGATACAACTATTTACTTTGACTATATAGAAGAACATGGGACTGTAGCTATGTGTTTGTCCTTTGATGATGCAATTCCATCCGAGTAACAACATCAACACTAGTGTAGCAGTGTTGAGCAATATCAATGTAACATCAATGACAAACCAAAGGTGTAACAAAAACAGTGATCAAAAGTGTAACAACAATGGTGACCGATTGTTGTAAGAAAATTCTCGTACGGATAGGTGAATATCCTCTTGGATCCTATACCCCTATTACCAAGATAGAAATATGACAACATTGGACACTAACATTCCTTTAAATGTAGTTAAACTAGTCAAAGGAAAAAGAGGAAGGAAGTATGATGTACCTTTTTCTAAAGCTTGTCCTTGCTTAGTCTAGGTTGAACTTGATCTTCAAGTCCTTTAATGAGATTTGCAATCCAATAGACATCAAAGACAATGCATGCTTCCTATTCTACCAAGATTAGTTTAAACTAAATCTATCAACAAAAGACAATCCTATGAGATCATACACAAAATCGAAGGAAACAAGCCAAACATATATTAATGAGAACATTACAAGGCACTTACAATCTGTAGATGCAGTTGCAACAACCTCTCCAAGTCCTCCTTGTCCAACCCCTTGCTCGAAAGATCCATGATCAAAATGACAATACTTTTTTCTGATATTCTCCTCTTTTTTCACCATCATAATGCCTCCTTTTATAGGATTTGAGAGGCTCAACCACCTTAGTTATCTTTAGAATAAGTTGACGATATGACTCCATCAATTGTGGTATCCCCTTTAGATGCATCCTAAAGCTTAGATTTGAGCCAAACCAACTCGGATCATTTCTAGCTATCCTTAGAGATAAGGGGTATTTCTTCCCATGATTCTCTCAACCAATCAAAGCTCCCTCAAAGCTGAAAACAAAGCGTTATAGCACTCATTTCTAAGTGGACAAGGAGAGCTAGCACTCCCTGCATGTGAGCAAGGGAGCGTTGATCTTCCAAAAATTCATTTTAGATGACCATTTATCAAGGAAAAATATTTTTCTAAGCTTGCAAAATGATGTGTTTTCCTATTCTAACATGTCTTAGAGGATGTATCAAGTGTTTCTATGGTGTTGTTCGCAATGCGACATATGCAGGACGAAAATATGACATTTGCGACAAAAGTGCGACACTTGCGATAATGATAATGGGACATTATCAAAGTAAGAAATTTTGATGTGTAACATCAGTGGTCTAACAACAATGGTTCTTTGCAATGTAACAACAATGGTGATTACGCGGTGTAACAACAACTTTGACCAGCATCCTGCACATGCCAACCTGAGGTAGTGGCTCGTGAACTACTGAGTCAGCATAAGAGGATAATTTCTCTCAATCACCTAGCATAATTCACTAAAATGACATGAAATATAGGAGAACATACCTAAGAAAAAATATATCATTATAATCAAGGATAGGCTCAAAATGGTTGGAATGATAGGAAAAATTGATAAAAAAAAGGAAAATGATGGGTATGGAAAAGATTGCATTTCAAGTGCCTGTCACTCCCTACCTCTATGATGGTTCTAAGGGAATATGTCTAGATGAACTAGACCTATGTTTGTATTATCAAAAAATGTTTTGTTATTTATATTGCATAGTAAAAAAATATTTACCTCTAAAGCTGTAAAAATTAAATAATCTAAAAATACAAAACATTAAAAGATACTTAATTTTTTTTTTTAAACCATTCTTACCAATGGAGGCCCATTGGGATCCAAGGGGTATATCTATCTTAGGATCCAATTGAAATTCAATCCCTGCATACAGGTAGTCCTTCATGCATACTAGCTACTTAGATCGTTGGTCAAATAAATCATCTGAGAAGGCATGGGTGACCTAGCCTCCCCCTAACCTAGACATGAGAGTTGTCCGTTTGAACATCTTGGGATATCTACGCTCGATCAATGGTGCATATATATATATATATGAGCACATAATTGGGTTTCTCTCCAATTAGAATAAACATAGAATACTCCCACACCTAAATTTATTCTTCCTCCCTAACCTGCAACTATCTATTAGGCATTTAGGTTGATGAGAAGACCCATGTGCTAGTCGAATATTATAGGTCTAGGAAAATTTGTGCCATATTTCATTAGTGCATGAGAGGTTGAGTGTGGTTTTGTGGTCCCCATTATTTGACTAAAGGTTAACATGATGGTATTGAGGCTCAAGTCTTCGATGACACCTATGGGAGCTTGGTTACTTACTTTATCTATACCTACAACATAGTAAGTATTGATATAATCTATAATGGTGCTAGAAGCCTCCTCCATACCACCTCATTTCAATATCACTATCTTACCTTACTGGGATAATCCTACCGGGAAATATATATCCTCAACCTATATTCTCAAGGTCTGATCATCAAGATGGAATAGTTGGTTTTGGCTCCACATGGTTGAACACTTGAATAATTTCAAGAGTCCATATTCATGGAGGTCATCTAGAGGCATTTGGTCCTTGAGTGAAATGTTGTAATCCTTCTCATTCTCTCATTCTATCCACACAACCACCATCTCGATGATCCTTGTAAGGTCAGTAAAACATTTGAGAGTTAGTGACATTTAAAGTTTTTGTTTTTTTTTTCACTTTTCGAGAGGCATTCATGACTTTGTTTGTTGACAATTTCATGTTCTCATAACTATCCTTCAAAGAAGTAATGAGTAGGATTTTCTACTCACATCTCAATAGAAGACTACTTGCAAACATGCAGAGCTAAATTTTTAAATAGTTATAGATCGACAAAAATTAAATAAAATAAAATTGAAAAAAAAGCAATGAAATGAAAGGAGCATGAGATTATGAAGTACTTAGTGTTGACAGAATAGAAATTGGATGATCAATGCTCCCAAAATTCATTGTTAGAGTTTGGGGTAAAAAAAAAAAATCACTCAATTTGGTAAACTTTTAAAGTGAAAGGGTAAAAATGACATTTTTAACCTACTTAACCCAAATTTTACCGTATCTCACAATATGAAATTCCTTTTTCTCTTGTTGATATTTGTTTATTGACTGATTTGGCCCTAAGGAAGTTTGTTTTGATATTTTTTTGGATCAAATAGATAGTTCTTTAGAGTTTTTTGACATTAATCTTCTCATATCTTGAGGTAAATGCCTCTCAATTGTCATGTAGGGGTAGGTGTTTTTTCCTTGCATTTTACATTATTGGCCCTATTCTTAATTTTTTTGCATTAGGATTGTGTTGATTAAAGTTAGTTGTAATTGATGTCAACCCTTGAAGAAAGCCCCGTGGCACAAGGTTTGGGCAATGGACCCAAGATTTTTTGATGTAAAGATGACTCATTATTGTTTTGTCATGGTTGATAAGAAGTAAAAATGGATGAAATCCAAAGTGGTCCCCTTATGGTGAAATCCCTCACGGGAAGACGCTTTTCGAAGTGAGAGAACCCATGCTTATTTGAGGAATAATGAGATGAAGGGCAGTGAATTTGTGAATGAAACTATCTATTGAGCTCCAAATCTACCCAAGTAAATTAGAGTGCATTTATTGTCAACCCAGTGTTTGTAAAACTTGGAGGCACGTCCAAAGTATATGGATTTAGAGATAGTTTTTATCTTTAATGGAGATAAACCAAAAACCTATTCTAAGGCTGAGTATGAAAGAGATGCTAAGCTCCTATTCAGGAGTCATCTTCATAG